>ONZH01024614.1:0-14498 GCA_900303285.1 Rhinella marina
ACCCCAAACCATCTCGATTGGGTTCAGGTCTGGTGACTGTAGAGGCCAGGTAATCTGGCATAGCACCCCATCACTCTCCTTCTTGGTCAAATAGTCCTTACACAGCCTGGAGGTGTGTTTGGGGTCATTGTCCTGTTGATAAATGATGGTCCAACTGAACGCAAACCAGATGGAATAGCATGCTGCTGCAAGATGCTGTGGTAGCCAAGCTGGTTCAGTATGCCTTCAATTTTGAATAAATCCCCAACAGTGTCACCAGCAAAGCACCCCCAAACCATCACACCTCCTCCTCCATGCTTCACGGTGGGAACCAGGCATGTAGAGTCCATCCGTTCACCTTTTCTGCGTCGCACAAAGACACTGTGGTTGGAACCAAAGATCTCAAATTTGGACTCATCAGACCAAAGCACAGATTTCCACTAGTCTAATGTCCATTCCTTGTGTTCTTTAGCCCAAACAAGTCTCTTCTGCTTGTTGCCTGTCCTTAGCAGTGGTTTCCTAGCAGCTATTTTACCATGAAGGCCTGCTGCACACAGTCTCCTCTTTACAGTTGTTGTAGATTTAATAGTTTTTAATAGATTTTAATATTTAACCTTAGAAAATTGGTACATATTACTATTAAATCAATAAGACAGAAGTATGTATGTGTATTTGTATGTATATATGTCTGTGTATGTTTATGTGTATGTCTATATGTGTGTATTGTGTGTATGTGGTGACGGATCCGTCATGAACTCCATTGAAAGTCAATGGAGGGCGGATCCGGTTACCATTGTGGTCACACCAGACGGATCCGCCCCCATTGACTTGCATTGGGGGTCATTCCGGATCCGTCTTGGTGCGGATGCCTGGACCGGAGAGAAAACCGCAGCATGCTGCGGTTTGTTCTCCGGTCTGAAAACGGAACGGAATGCTTTCAGGAGCATTCCGTTGTCTTCAGTTCAGTTTTGTCCCCACTGACAATGAATGGGGACAAAACTGAAGCGTTTTATTCCGGTATTGAGCCCCTATGACGGAATTCAATACAGGAATTGTAAAACGCTAGTGTGAAAGTAGCCTTAGTTTGGAAAAACTGCTGAAAGAAGAAATCCAACATCATATGGATTGGTTACTTTTAGAAATCTATCTAAAGGAAAACCTTGTCCCTAGGGGACACAGATTAAGGTTTGCAAGTGCTTTTAAAAATGATCCCATCTTTACTGAAAATTGGGACAATTATATGCTATTTTGTGCCCGAGGCATTCTAACCCCAACCCCACTAACCCCAACATCTATTACCTCGGCACCCACTGCCACCAGGGGTGCCGGGAAGAGCCGGGTACCCGCAGGACCGGACCTTCTAAATTGAGAGTCTCTCTCTGGGGCGGCTGTAGGCTGGTACCATTAGGCTGGGAAGGGCCAATAACCTGGTCCCTTCCCACCCTGGTAGTGCCAGGCTGCCGCTGCTGGTTGTATCTGGCTGGCGAAGGAAAAAAGGGGGGGACCCCACGCCATTTTTTTACAAAAATAATTAAAGAATTTTTTAAAAAATGGCGTGGGGTCCCCCCCTTTTTTCCTTATGGCAGGTTAGTGCTGGCCTGCCATACTGGCAAGCACTAAGCCCAGTATTAGTAACCAGGGCCGTCAGTAGATAGCCATGATTACTAAAACTGTAGTATTGTAAAAAAAAAAATACACACACACAAGTACACAAGTATAAAACATTTTATTGAAATAAACACTCCCCCAGACCCCTGTTTGACCATTTTATTAAAAAAAAAAAAGCTGCTCCAACGTAGTCCACCGAATCCGACTTAGTCCTCTGCATTCACGACCCTGAAAAATAGAAAACAAACACACAAACACAGACCACTTACCTCTTCCTGCACTGGGATAATACACACAGCGATGTCACTATACAGGGATAATAAACACAGTGATGTCACTGTACAGGGATAATAAACACTGTGATGTCACAGTACAGAGATAATAAACACAGTGATGTCACCGTACAGGGATCGGCGTCTCGTGCCCCCATCAGACCTCAGGTCGGTGTCTCGTGCCCCCATCAGACCTCAGGTCGGCGTCTCGTGCCCACATCAGACCTCAGGTCGGTGTCTCGTGCCCCCATCAGACCTCAGGTTGGTGTCTTGTGCCCCCATCAGACCTCAGGTCGGCGTCTTGTGCCCCATCAGACCTCAGGTCTGCGTCTTGTGCCCCCATCAGACCTCAGGTCTGCGTCTTGTGCCCCCATCAGACCTCAGGTTGGCGTCTTGTGCCCCCATCAGACCTCAGGTTGGCGTCTTGTGCCCCCATCAGAACTCAGGTCGGCGTCTTGTGCCCCATCAGACCTCAGGTCGGTGTCTTGTACCCCCATCAGACCTCAGGTCAGCGTCTTGTGCCTTCATCAGACCTCAGGTCAGCGTCTTGTGCCCCATCAGACCTCAGATCAGGGTCTCCCCCCCTCAGACCTCAGATCAGCCCACCCAGCCACTTAAAAAAAGCATACTTACCTGCCCTGCCGCGCTGCCACTGCCATCAGATTCCGTGCTTCACTGTCTTCCCTGCCGGCGCGCACTATGACCTGACGCTGTGTCAGGTCATAGTGCACGCCGGAAGGGAAGACAGTGGAGCGTGGGAGCCAAGGACAGCGGCAGCGCGGCAGGACAGGTAAGTATGCTTTTTTTAAGTGGCTGGGTGGCTTGGGGCCTACCAGAGGATCCTCCGGTCCTCTGGTGGGCCAGTCCGACACTGTGCAGGTCCCTACCTTATGTAAATTTAGGTCACATGTCACTGCCAGCCAATCACTGCTGGGGAGGTATAGGGGCTGTTACATCACAGCAGGCGTTCCCACAGGCTTCCCTTTGATGCTGATTGGCTGAAAAAAACGGGCATTTCAAACTTGCAGTGACGCACGAATAATCACGAGTCCGCGCTGCCTCGGGATGCCGAGCCGAGCCGAAGCGGGCAATATTCGTGCGAATCACGAATATTGCCGCTTCGATTCGCTCATCACTAAATACCAATCATAACATTCTGAGGAACATTTTGATAAAGCATTGGCCCATTCTACAGGCTGATCCTTTTTTAGAGAAAAGTATTAAACCGAGACCTCAAATAACATTTAGGAGGGCTCAAACTATCAAAAACCTCTTAGCCCCCAGTCGTTTACAGGAACACAAAAAAAAAAAACTCTGTTCTATCTCCCTTTTCCCTCTACTCCTCGGCAGCTACAAATGTGGGCATAGTCGCTGTAAATGCTGCCTCAATATCTCTTCACGCACCTCCCAAGTAACAAGCAATGTCACTGGTGAACGTTTCAAAATCAAACATTTCCTGAACTGTTCATCAACCTATATGATTTATCTCATTAAATGCACATGCGGCCTACAATACATAGGTCGCACCACGATGACACTAAGGGAAAGAACCAATAAACCAATAAACACCGTTGGAATATAACAAATCGATATATCAAGCATGGGGTTTCAAGACATTTTCTACAGGTTCACAAGAAAGATCCCACAAAATTCACCATAACACCAATTGAACAGATTCCAGTCTCACAACCTAACCGATTTCAGAAATTGAGACGTAAAGAAATGTTCTGGATATTTAAGATGCAGACCATTGAACCATTGAACCATATGGCTTGAATGAGTCATTAGAGAGTAATTGCTTTTAAGAATCCATAAATATATCCTCCATACCATTTCACTCTCTTCATACCTATTTTCCCCCTCTTCCTTTTTTTTTCCATTATTATTTTTAATTTCATCATTATCATCATTATTTTTATCATCATTAGTATTATTTGTATTACTTCCACTAACCTCAACTATACATATCCCAGCATCTTTTCAATAATTCACACATATATACTATACCTATTTGCTCCTGCTGCAGCCAATTTTTTTATTTTTTTTACAACACTCATTTCTTTCAGGCTTACTTTTGTTCGCTTCTTTATCTATCTAGTTAAAGTGTGAATATGTAGTTTCTGACCATTCGGAATCCATTTTGTTTCTGGCCTGGGTTGTTTTCAGAAAATGGCCTGGGAAACTTAAGATAGTTTCAGGTTATTTTCAGAAAATGGCCTGAGAAACTTCAGGTTGTTTTGGGAAGATAGTTTCAGGTTGTTTTGAGAAGATGGCCTGAGAAACTTCAGGTTGTTTTGGGAAGACAGCCTGAGAAACTTCAGGTTGTTTTGGGAAGATAGTTTCAGGTTGTTTTGAGAAGATGGCCTGAGAAACATCAGGTTGTTTTGGGAATCCAGAGTTATACTTCATCTGCTTATAGTTGTTAGAGCGTTCTTTTTTTATTTGTTCCGGATCCGGAAATTGGCCATTCTTGGGTCCGGAATAATGGAGAAGGAACAGGCTGCGCATGTGTTGGCTTCACTCCAGTAGGGAGTGAAGTTCTTTATTTACATTTCTATAAAAGCTGTAACCCTTCGAGGGGGAAGGCAGAAGCTCATCCTACGGGGGGACGCCTCGTGTAGGGACCGGTGTTTTCTCGATCGAGACTTTGACTGCTTTCGCTGAAAGGGCTTCCCAGCTGATGTCGCTGTCAGATGATGATAACTCAATCGGTGATGTATGCACCTTCATTCTGGATGTAGTCAGGACTCCAGATGAAGTGTTGATATAATTGTGTATTATGTTCTTTATCCTTTGTGTATAAATAAGTGCAAAAGAAGGGCATTATATCACTATATGTATACACTACTTATTATATTTAATAAAATCATATTATAAACCTTCCTTTGAAGTGTAGCTGTAGTTCAGTTAAGAGTCTCTCTTTAAAGAGTATCTGAACCTGAAGTCTTGCTCTTATCAGCATAACACTATTTTTTCTTTCCTTCAGTATATTATCCCTACATTAATTATTTATTCACTCATTCATTGAAATATCTACAGTTTTATTGCCAACTAAATATGATTTATGCAATCATTATGATAAAGCTCCATACATATACAGTTCTCAGTTATTTTACTTCTTGCTTCCCTTCCCCTCCTCTGTCCACCTTTAGGTCATATCCTTATAGCGCTTTTATTTTCTCACTGTGCTTAAAATAGATTAACACATCTAATTGAATATAAAATTTATCAATAGGGCATTCCCACCAAATAGAATTTGTAGCGTACTTTTTGTATATTTTTTATATTTATTATCACGCCACTATTACCTGCTATTTTGTATTCAATATCGACTATGTATTGTGACTTTATATTACTATTATTATACATCATTATATTTTTAAATACTTATTTTTTTGTAATATCATAATTCATCCTTTTTTATTTCTTTCAAATTATTGCAATTTTATTTATATTTATATTTAATTTAATACCTAATATGAATATTTATTATGTATTTGTACAATTCTGGCTAATACTGTAGGGAGAGATCCATTACATAGCCCATATGAATTATCTTATTGATTTAATAGTAATACAGTGTCTTGCGAAAGTATTCGGCCCCCTGGAACTTTTCAACCTTTTAAATTTTTGGTGAAGAATCAACAAGTGGGTCACAATTGTGAAGTAGAACGAAATTTATTGGATCATTTAAACTTTTTTTGTAATAATAAAACTGAAAAGTGGGCGTGCAAAATTATTCGGCCCCCTTGCATTAATACTTTGTTGCGCCACCTTTTGCTGCGATTACAGCTGCAAGTCGCATGGGGTATGTCTCTATTAGTTTTGTACATCTAGAGACTGAAATTCTTGTCCATTCTTCCTTGCAAAACAGCTCGAGCTCTTTGAGGTTGAATGGAGAGCGTTTGTGAACAGCAGTTTTCAGCTCTTTCCACATATTCTTAATTGGATTCAGGTCTGGACTTTGACTTGGCCATTCTAAAACCTGGATACGTTTATTTTTGAACCATTCCATTGTAGATTTTGCTTTATATCATTGTCCTGTTGGAAGATAAATCTCCGTCCTAGTCTCAGGTCTTTTGCAGACTCCAACAGGTTTTCATCCAGAATGGTTCTGTATTTGGCTCCATCCATCTTCCCATCAATTTTAACCATCTTTCCTGTCCCTGCTGATGAAAAGCAGGCCCAAACCATGATACTGCCACTACCATGTTTGACAGTGGGAATGGTGTGTTCAGGGTGATGAGCTGTGTTGCTTTTATGCCAAACATAACATTTTGCATTGTTTCCAAAAAGTTCGATTTTGGTTTCATCTGACCAGAGCACCTTCTGCCACATGTTTGGTGTGTCTCCAAGGTGGCTTGTGGCAAACTGTAAACTTTGAGAAATCTTGGATATCTTTGAGAAATGGCTTTCTTCTCGCCACTCTTTCATAAAGGCCAGATTTGTGAAGTGTTCGACTGATTGTTGTCCTATTGACAGACTCTCCCACCTCAGCTGTGGATCTCTTCAGTTCATCCAGAGTGATCATGGGCCTCTTGGCTGCATCTCTGATCAGTCTTCTCCTTGTTTGAGATGAAAGTTTAGAGGGACGGCCGGGTCTTGGTAGATTTGCAGTGGTCTGATACTCCTTCCATTTCAATATGATCGCTTGCACAGTGCCCCTTGGGATGTTTAAAGCTTGGGAAATCTTTTGGTATCCAAATTCGGCTTTAAACTTCTCCACAACAGTATCACGGACCTGCCTGGTGTGTTCCTTGGTCTTCATGAAGCTCTCTGTGCTTTAAACAGAACCCTGAGACTATCACAGAGCAGGTGCATTTATATGGAGACTTGATTACACACAGGTGGATTCTATTTACATCAGTCATTTAGGACACCATTGGATCATTCAGAGATCCTCAATGAACTTCTGGAGTGAGTTTTCTGAACTGAAAGTAAATGGGCCAAATAATTTTGCACGCCCCACTTTGCAGTTTTATTATTACAACAAAAGTTTAAATGATCCAATAAATTTCGTTCCACTTCACAATTTTGACCCACTTGTTCTTGATTCTTCACCAAAAATTAAAAATGTTATATCTTTTTGTTTGAAGGCTGAAATGTGGCAAAAGGTTAAAAAGTTCCAGGGGGCCGAATACTTTCGCAAGGCACTGTATGTACCAATTTTCTAAGGTTAAATATTTACTAGGTTGCTCAGATGAATATATTTATTTTATTTTATTGTGTTCGTTGTGTGTATATCTATCATATGGGCTAGTATTTTGGTTGCTTTTCCTTATTTTTTCATACTTTTTTAGACTTGAGAAAGGAGCGACAGGCTCTGAAACGCGTTGTCAAATAATCAAAAATAATAAAAAGAACTCATTATCAATATTTCTGAGATCGTGTTTCGCGCCAGGAAGTACAAGTTCTTTAGGGTACTAGCCCAGTACCTTTATGCTTATTGTTCCTGACATCACTCCTCTGTGAATTAGCAACTCCATTAACGAGGACTGCGAGGTACCGGCAGCACCGATCACCCCATACTTCTACGAGTGTTGTGCCTACATATGCATAACACCAAAAGGTGAGCATAACCTTTTACTTTTTAATATCACCAGTTGTGAAAAGGACTTACTACTCTATGAACGCCTTCCCTCTCTTTTTTGCCACAAGAGTAAACTGTACTCTTTTTATGACTCTAGCTTGTCCCTATACTCCTTATCCTTTGTCTTCTCCTGCTGAACTGATGTCCTCTCACCATCCAGAAATGGAATGTTACAACTTTACCTGTCTATGATCGGGTGGTGTCTGAATCACCAGCCAGCAGCTACCACTATGATCTGTGCTGGGAGGAGATAAGGAGTGATGGATGTGCCAGTCACATGGCTGTTTGTAAAAGGTTGCCATGCCAGCCAGCCAAAACCTGGTTGGTCGATTTATCAAAAAAAATGCCAAGCCAATCAGGGACCTTGCTCGGCATCCAATTGGAGGGTTAGTCAGGTAATTAATATCAAGTATTTACTCTAGGTCAGTGCCTGTGATTTCATATGTGTCCTGGCTCCTGTTCATCCATTTTTGCTTTGTGCTCCCTGCTGAGATATCCTCCATACACCGACTTTGGCTTGGCTCCTAATTAACCACTTATTTATTTATGTTAATGTTGATGATTATGGCTTATAGCCAAGGAAAACCTAACATTCATTATCTCAGAAAATTAGAATAATTAACACAAAACACCTGCAAAGGCTTCCTAAGCCATTAAAAAGGTCCCTTAGTCTGGTTCAGTAGGCTACACAATCATGGGGAAGACTGCTGACTTGACAGATGTTCAGAAGGCTGTCATTGACACAGTCCACAAGGAGGGTAAGCCACAAAAGGTCATTGCTAAAGAAGCTGGTTGTTCACAGAGTGCTGTATCAAAGCATATTAATGGAAAGTTGAGTGGAAGGAAAAGGGGTTGCAGAAAAAGGTGCACAAGCAACAGGGAGAACCGCAGCCTTGATAGGATTGTTAAGAAAAGGCCTTTCCTAAATTTGGGGGAGATTCACAAAGAGTGGACTGCTGCCAGTCAGTGCTTCAAGAGCGACCACACACAGATGTATCCAGGACATGGGCTACAAGTGTCGCATTCCATGTGTCAAGCCACTCATGACCAATAGACAACGCCAGAAGCGTCTTACCTGGGCCAAGGAGAAAAAGAACTGGACTGTTGCTCAGTGGTCAAAGGTGTTGTTCTCAGATGAAAGTAAATTTTGCATTTCATTTGGAAATCAAGGTCCCAGAGTCTGGTGGAAGAGTGGAGAGGCACTCAATCCAAGCTGGTTTGTTGTTGCGGTCTCCAAGAGACAGCAAAGCTGCGGCCTAAATTTGCAGAGAGCAGACTGTTGGTGCTCACCCGCAGCCCTCCCACATATTTATTTAGCTAACTTTCACCCACAATTTAAAATAAGACCTCCGGTTGCCTGATTTCAACTTGTGGAAGCCTTAAAAGTGAAATTTACACGTCTTTCCTTGAGTATGAATTGTGGCCTTCTCTAAGCCCTGAAGCTGCAGCCTCCATTTTTTGGACAGCAGACCGATTGCAAGCATCTCGGGATAGCTGTTCTTCATATACTACAGCGCTTAGCTACACCAAATAGCACACTAGCGCTGATATTCATATATAGTTATCACTGATTCCATATAGTTGGAGGCTTTATTTTTTGTGGATCAAGGCCTACAGGAAGCTTTGAAGCATTGACAAGGAGAAGCAGTTTCTTGACGCTTAGAAACATATCAAGTTGGCCCTGCAGCTGCCAGGAGGAGGAGCTGAATTCCTGCCATATTTATAGGACTGCATCAGTTATGAATTATACATTAACAAAAGATCCAGATAAATAGGGGTAGTTCCTACATCCCTTTGCAATGTGATCTATAATCACAGAGTCTGACCTTTCGCCTTGTTAAGGGCTAAACACGGATAAAATACACATGACCTGATCCTGTATCACTGTATCTATCTTCCTTGAAGTTACAGGACCTTTGATCCTTTGATCCCCTCCTTGTTATCTGTTGATATCTGACATATGATTTTTTTTTTCATTGAGAGGTGGTTCTGAAGGAGAATTGAGTCCAACAATATGGGGAAGTCTAAGCAAGCAGTGGAAGACAGCAGCATACTGCCAAAAAACCCAAAGCCTACTGAAAAGGTAAGCCTCAAAACATTACTTATGACACTACAGAACACTCTTGTATGGAGAAAAGTGCTCCCAAATCCTATTCTCAGCACATATCCTGCTCAGAAAGCGAGAGTGAGGATTCAATACCAGAAAGTGTGGATATTAGACAGCACATTAAAGCTATCCCTACAGCATAAACCCTTAAAAACATGTTTCAGGATTTAACAAATTAATTAAAGTCTGAGCTTGTTGAAATAAAACAGATCTTAAACAAGTCTACAGCAGATTAAATCACTTGGAAGATTCCACAGTGAAAGTAACCCAACATGCTGACTATATGGAGAAATCCCTTAAAGCTCAGAGGAAAGATGAGGCACAACAATTAGTATTGAGCGAATCAAAGTGTCTGAAGTGGACTTCGATCTGAATTTCAGGAAAAATTCAATTTACCGTGAAGCCAAATTTCCTTGTCGTGGTAATGAATTTTCCATAAAATGGGGTAAAAAAAAGTCATACCTCATGCGCTTGAGAGCGAAAAGCCTGCTGGTGCCATCTTGATTGAAGATCCCATTCATCATCTTGTGTGCGATGACATATGACATCACCGTGCCAGCCAACATGATAACTTCATCACGCGCCATGTGAGATTTTGCCCTAGATCTTCAATCAAGATGGCGGCGGGCTCTTCGTGATCAAATGGATGAGGTAAGTATGATTTGATTTTTGATTTTTTGGAAAATTGGGGAAGCAGCCAAATAGAATTTTCAAGAACTTTGCTTATCTCTAGTAACAAACTTAAAATTCAGGGTCTGTCAGAACAAGATGCGGAAATCGCAAGTGTCTTCAATCAGATATTTTCTGGGCTACTAGAACCTGAAGATTCTACTGATCTTGGCATTGAAAGGGCCCATAGGGTCTTCTGGCCTAGAATCAGTAATAATGAATCCCGCAGAGATGTTTTGTGTTATATATTAAGTTTTAGCCTGTCTTTCCAATGCATCCAATTGGTCTTTCCAATGCAACATATTTCAAGTGCAACTCTTTAAGTGCACATACAGAATTATACCAGAATGTAATACTTTGGATATAGAATCTACTTTGTCATCACCATCTACTGACCATCATCCATTTTGTCTCCTTTCCAGGTATGTCTTTACTGAATGCAACTGCACCCAACTTTCCAAGAACCTGATAACATCCACATAGCTCATCTTTCCTTCCCAATCCCTGGTATGTCTTTACTGAATGCAACTGCACCCAACTTTCCAAGAACCTGATAACATCCACATAGCTCATCTTTCCTTCCCAATCCCTGGTATGTCTTTACTGAATGCAACTGCACCCAACTTTCCAAGAACCTGATAACATCCACATAGCTCATCTTTCCTTCCAATCCCTGGTATGTCTTTACTGAATGCAACTGCACCCAACTTTCCAAGAACCTGATAACATCCACATAGCTCATCTTTCCTTCCCAATCCCTGGTATGTCTTTACTGAATGCAACTGCACCCAACTTTCCAAGAACCTGATAACATCCACATAGCTCATCTTTCCTTCCCAATCCCTGGTATGTCTTTACTGAATGCAACTGCACCCACTTTCCAAGAACCTGATAACATCCACATAGCTCATCTTTCCTTCCCAATCCCTGGTATGTCTTTACTGAATGCAACTGCACCCAACTTTCCAAGAACCTGATAACATCCACATAGCTCATCTTTCCTTCCCAATCCCTGGTATGTCTTTACTGAATGCAACTGCACCCAACTTTCCAAAAACCTGATAACATCCACATAGCTCATCTTCCTTCCCAATCCCTGGTATGTCTTTACTGAATGCAACTGCACCCAACTTTCCAAGAACCTGATAACATCCACATAGCTCATCTTTCCTTCCCAATCCCTGGTATGTCTTTACTGAATGCAACTGCACCCAACTTTCCAAGAACCTGATAACATCCACATAGCTCATCTTTCCTTCCCAATCCCTGGT
Organism: Rhinella marina; assembly: GCA_900303285.1. Taxonomy (NCBI): domain Eukaryota; kingdom Metazoa; phylum Chordata; class Amphibia; order Anura; family Bufonidae; genus Rhinella; species Rhinella marina. The sequence continues at coordinate 11,497 of ONZH01024614.1, forward strand.
ATGTCTTTACTGAATGCAATTGCACCCAACTTTCCAAGAACCTGATAACATCCACATAGCTCATCTTTCCTTCCCAATCCCTGGTATGTCTTTACTGAATGCAACTGCACCCAACTTTCCAAGAACCTGATAACATCCACATAGCTCATCTTTCCTTCCAATCCCTGGTATGTCTTTACTGAATGCAACTGCACCCAACTTTCCAAGAACCTGATAACATCCACATAGCTCATCTTTCCTTCCCAATCCCTGGTATGTCTTTACTGAATGCAACTGCACCCAACTTTCCAAGAACCTGATAACATCCACATAGCTCATCTTTCCTTCCCAATCCCTGGTATGTCTTTACTGAATACAACTGCACCCAACTTTCCAAGAACCTGATAACATCCACATAGCTCATCTTTCCTTCCCAATCCCTGGTATGTCTTTACTGAATGCAACTGCACCCAACTTTCCAAGAACCTGATAACATCCACATAGCTCATCTTTCCTTCCCAATCCCTGGTATGTCTTTACTGAATGCAACTGCACCCAACTTTCCAAGAACCTGATAACATCCACATAGCTCATCTTTCCTTCCCAATCCCTGGTATGTCTTTACTGAATGCAACTGCACCCAACTTTCCAAGAACCTGATAACATCCACATAGCTCATCTTTCCTTCCCAATCCCTGGTATGTCTTTACTGAATGCAACTGCACCCAACTTTCCAAGAACCTGATAACATCCACATAGCTCATCTTTCCTTCCCAATCCCTGGTATGTCTTTACTGAATGCAACTGCACCCAACTTTCCAAGAACCTGATAACATCCACATAGCTCATCTTTCCTTCCCAATCCCTGGTATGTCTTTACTGAATGCAACTGCACCCAACTTTCCAAGAACCTGATAACATCCACATAGCTCATCTTTCCTTCCCAATCCCTGGTATGTCTTTACTGAATGCAACTGCACCCAACTTTCCAAGAACCTGATAACATCCACATAGCTCATCTTTCCTTCCCAATCCCTGGTATGTCTTTACTGAATGCAACTGCACCCAACTTTCCAAGAACCTGATAACATCCACATAGCTCATCTTTCCTTCCCAATCCCTGGTATGTCTTTACTGAATGCAACTGCACCCAACTTTCCAAGAACCTGATAACATCCACATAGCTCATCTTTCCTTCCCAATCCCTGGTATGTCTTTACTGAATGCAACTGCACCCAACTTTCCAAGAACCTGATAACATCCACATAGCTCATCTTTCCTTCCCAATCCCTGGTATGTCTTTACTGAACATTAATGTCTTTTTCCCTGATGATGGATTTATTGAGTACTTGTTTATATTGACTATTTCACCCCTGTGTCTGGTCCTACTTTGATTAGGCCAACTCTTACCTCCTCCCCACTTGGTCACACCTGATTGAGCACAGAGTGGTATAAATCTAAGTGCTTAGGTCTTTAGACCTAGGTCTTTCCAATGCAACATATTTCAAGTGCAACTCTTTAAGTGCACATACAGAATTATACCAGAATGTAATACTTTGGATATAGAATCTACTTTGTCATCACCATCTACTGACCATCATCCATTTTGTCTCCTTTCCAGGTATGTCTTTACTGAATGCAACTGCACCCAACTTTCCAAGAACCTGATAACATCCACATAGCTCATCTTTCCTTCCCAATCCCTGGTATGTCTTTACTGAATGCAACTGCACCCAACTTTCCAAGAACCTGATAACATCCACATAGCTCATCTTTCCTTCCCAATCCCTGGTATGTCTTTACTGAACATTAATGTCTTTTTCCCTGATGATGGATTTATTGAGTACTTGTTTATATTGACTATTTCACCCCTGTGTCTGGTCCTACTTTGATTAGGCCAACTCTTACCTCCTCCCCACTTGGTCACACCTGATTGAGCACAGAGTGGTATAAATCTAAGTGCTTAGGTCTTTAGACCTAGGTCTTTCCAATGCAACATATTTCAAGTGCAACTCTTTAAGTGCACATACAGAATTATACCAGAATGTAATACTTTGGATATAGAATCTACTTTGTCATCACCATCTACTGACCATCATCCATTTTGTCTCCTTTCCAGGTATGTCTTTACTGAATGCAACTGCACCCAACTTTCCAAGAACCTGATAACATCCACATAGCTCATCTTTCCTTCCCAATCCCTGGTATGTCTTTACTGAATGCAACTGCACCCAACTTTCCAAGAACCTGATAACATCCACATAGCTCATCTTTCCTTCCCAATCCCTGGTATGTCCTTTACTGGAATGCCAACTGCAACCCAACTTTCCAAGAACCTGATAACATCCACATAGCTTCATCTTTCTCCCAATCCCTGGTAATGTCCTTTACTAGACATTAATGGTCTTTTTTCCCTGATGATTGGATTTATTGAGTACTTGTTTATATTAGACTATTTCACCCCTGTGTCCTGGTTCCCTACTTTGATTAGGGCAGGCCACTCTCCTCCTCCCCACTTCGGTCCACACCTGATTGAGCCACAGAGTGGTATAAATCTAAAGTGCTTAGTCTTTAGACCTAGGTCTTTCCAATGCAACATATTTCAAGTGCAACTCTTTAAGTGCACATACAGAATTATACCAGAATGTAATACTTTGGATATAGAATCTACTTTGTCATCACCATCTACTGACCATCATCCATTTTGTCTCCTTTCCAGGTATGTCTTTACTGAATGCAACTGCAACCCAACTTTCCAAGAACCTGATAACATCCACATAGCTCATCTTTCCTTCCCAATCCCTGGTATGTCTTTACTGAATGCAACTGCACCCAACTTTCCAAGAACCTGATAACATCCACATAGCTCATCTTTCCTTCCCAATCCCTGGTATGTCTTTACTGAATGCAACTGCACCCAACTTAAGACCTGATAACATCCACATAGCTCATCTTTCCTTCCCATCCCTGGTATGTCTTTTACTGAACATTAATGTCTTTTTCCCTGATGATGGATTTATTGA
>ONZH01024615.1:0-70402 GCA_900303285.1 Rhinella marina
GATAGGAGAGCAGTGCCAGCATGGGCATGGGTGATGGACCTTCGTTGCACCTAGTTGGGTGCTTCCCTAACATGTGATGGGCATGTGCCTCGCCTTTCTTGGTCTGGGTGAGCACAATTGCCATGAGGGTAACCACCAGGCTATGGCAGGAGAATTTGGGGTAATGGTGGGATTAGGCAGCCTCAGAGGCATCCATGCATGCTGCCCCTGCTGTTTCCTGTCCATTTCCGTGGTGTTTCCATCATTTTCTGAGGTTTCCAGGTTTTCACCCAGCCTTCCCTAGGCAGAGCCTTGGTCCCCTGCAAAAAATGCTCGAGTCTCCCATTGACTTCAATGGGGTTCTTTACTCGAAACGAGCACCCAAGCATCGGGAAAAGTTCGTCTTGAATAACGAGCACCCAAGCATTTTAGTGCTCGCTCATCTCTAATCACCATCAAAAATCAATATCCATTACCCCTTATTCCAGATCTGTTGAATGAAGTAAAGGGAGCTTGATGGTTCTCAAAACTGGATCTAAAGGGGGACCTATAATCTGATCAGAATAAGAGATGGGGATGAATGGAAGACAGCCTTTAACACCCTCGAGGGTCATTATGAATATCTAGTGATGCCCTTCGGCATAACGGCATAACGCACCTGCTGTCTTCCAAAATTTCGTTAACGACATTTTTAGGCCATTCATCGGTAGGTTTATGATCGTTTATATTGACAATATCCTCATCTTCTTGGCTGATTGGGACTCGCATGTCTCTAACATTAGACAGGTGTTAGAGGTTTTGCGTAAGAATCTGCTTTTTGTCAAGGGGGAGAAATGTGTTTTTGGTGTCCAGGAGATGGCCTTCCTGGGTTATATCCTCACTCCGTATTCCTTTAAGATGGACCCTTCCAAGGTACTTGATTGGGTATGGCCATCCTCTTTGAAAGCGCTCCAACGTTTTCTCGGATTCGCTAATTTTTATCGAAAATTTATAAAAAAAATTTTGGTAATTGTTAAACCCCTCACCGATCTTACTCGTAAGGGTGCGGATCTGGTCAACTGGTCTCCTACAGCTATTGAGGCATTTGAATTTCTCAAGATATGCTTCACCAACGCCCCAGTTTTGGTTCAACCGGATCAAACTGAACCGTTTGTTGTGAAAGTGGACACTTCTGAGGATGGTGTTGGAGCTGTACTATCCCAGGGGTCTCGGACCCTTAACTAATTTAAATCCATGTGCATTCTTATCGCGTAAATTCTCTCCGGTCGAGAGAAATTACGACATTGGCAATAGAGACTTATTGGCGATCAAGTGGGCCTTCGAGGAATGGCACCATTTTTTAGAGGGGGCTATGCACCGTGTTACGGTCCTGACGGACCATAAGAATTTGATGTTTCTTGAGTCTGCTAGACGATTAAATCCCAGACAGGCTAGATGGGCTTTGTTTTCTACCCGGTTTGATTTTTGTGTCATCTTTAGGCCCGGAAGTAAAAACATCAAGGCTGATGCTTTGTCTTGAAGCTTCCATGCTTTCCAGCCTCCTGATGTTCCTCCTGAACCCATCTTGCCGGCAAATATGATTGTGGCTGTCACTACGTCTGATTTGACCGCTGAAATCTCTGAGGGTCAACATCTGGCTCCACCTGATGCTCCCAGAGATAAGTTGTTTGTACCCGTTCATCTCCGTTTCGACTTCTGGGTGAGTGCCATAACTCTGTTTTAAGTGGTCATCCAGGTATTAATGCCACTAAGCATCTTGTCTCCAGAGGTTTTTGGTGGCCCTCGATATCTAAAGATGTTCAGGCTTTTGTGGCTTCATGTAGCGTCTGTGCCAGGTCCAAGAATCCTAAGACATGTCCTAAGACATTCCCTTACCCGCTCCCAATAGACCATGGTCCCACGTGTCTATGGATTTTATCATCTTGCCGTGCTCTGAGGGGAAGACTGTGGTATGGGTTGTGGTGGACAGGTTCAGTAAGATGTGCCATTTTATTTCGTTACCCAAATTACCCAATGCCAAGACCTTAGCCTCTTTGTTTATTGACCTTATTGTTAGATTACATGGCATTCTCGAAAACATTGTATCCAATAGAGTGGTTCCGTTTATTTCCAAATTTTGGAGGGCTTTTTGACGTAAAATTGATATTAATTTGTCATTTTTGTCGGCCTTCCATCCAGAGACCAACGGCCAGACTGAACGTCTTAATCAGTCTTTGGAGCAGTATATTAGGTGTTATGTTGCTGATAATCAACTTTTGTGGACTAAGTATTTATCTCTCGCTGAGTTTGCCATTAAGTATCGTATGAATTCTTCCTCTGGAGTGCCGCTGTTCTTTTGTAACATGGGGTTCCATCCACGATTTGGGTCTTTCTCTTCGACAGCTTCGTTAGTTCCAGAGGTTAATCTCGTCACCCAAGAACTGTGCACAGTTTGGGCCCAGGTTCAATCGAACCTAAAAAAAGCCCAAGGGATTCAGAAGGATAAGGCTGACAAGAAATGTTCGCTAGGTGTTAACTTTAAAGTCGTGGATCGAGTGTGGTTATCCACTAAAATCTACACTTGAAGCTACCTTCTTATAAGTTTGCCCCACGTTTTATTGGTCCATATGAGATTACTCAAGTTATCAATCCGGTGTCCTTTAAGTTGCGCTTGCCCGACTCTTTTCGAATACATAACATTTTCCATAAATTGCTGCTTAAAAACTATGTTGCACCAGTTTGTTCAGGTGAGGTGCCTCCTTGTCCTGTGAAGGTGGCAGAGCAATTTGAGCACGAGATACTGAGAATTATCGATGTTAGGCAGTTCTGGAATTCTCTTCAGTATCTTGTGCATTGGAAGGGGTTTGGTCCAGAGGACAGATCTTGGGTGCCAGCCAACAACATGCACGCAGATTCTCTCATCAGGAGGTTTCATCTGGCACATCCTAAGAGACCGGTTCCAGCCAGTAAGGGTCCGGTGGCCCCTCGTGGAGGGGGGGTACTGTCAACGGGAGCCGGCGGCACACTTCATCCACTTTGCGCCGCCGGTCTCCCGGGCCTATCCCCGAGCGAGGACGTGTTTAGCGTCCTCGTCTCCATGGGGATCAAGGGGCGGCTAGTGTCCGGCAGCGTACGCTTCCCGGCATACGTTCACTCCCTAGTTCCGTACAGGGGGCGGGGCGTATCCGGCAGTGTACGCTTCCACACGGTCAGCGTACCCCGGCCCCTTAATTATGTGTTTACAAGCTGGTGAGCGTGGGAATTCTTTGGCCGGCGCTCACCTGTTACCACTTCAGTGTTTGGGTCATGTGACACTGGCCCCGTCACATGACCCACCTGTGGGCCTGCTAGCCACAGGTTGCCTGTGATTGCTTTTCCGTTGAGTGCTTGTTTTGATCCATTGCTGTTACTGATTCGACTTTGGCTTTATTCCTCGACTTCGTCCTCTGTCTCATCCTCCTGTACCTCGTGCCCTCTTGGTTTTGACTTCGGCTTGTTTGGTTGACTTCACTTCTGCTCGTTCCTTTGGCTTTGACGTTACCTCCAGGTTTGACCCTTGCTAGACGACTTCTCTATATTGTGTGTGTCTGTACTGTAGTTTGTTTATTGTGTTCTCCCCTTGCTCCCTTCCCTGTATGCCCCAGCACTTATCCAGGTTAGGGAACGTTGACTAGTTGTACACCATTGCCTAGGATGGGACGTGCAAGTAGGCAGGGTCAGAGGTGGGGTTCATGTCAGGGCTGCAGCTTTCCCCTGAGGTCACAGAACCACCCAGGACATGGGGGAAAGAGGAAAAATGATTAGAGAACCCTACCAAAGTTGAAAACAAAATTCAGCATCCAAAGAACTTCAGGCTAAGCTGGAGACATTTTGAGAGATTGTGTCAACCCATACCAAACATTCATCACACACACTTAAAGGCTATGTACACCTTTGGTGGCAATTTCTTTTGAATGCATTGTACTCATTTTGAGCTAAAAATATTTTTTTTCTTTTGGTCTTTATTAAAAATATTGAGCCATTTTTCCTGCCCAACTTTGCGTTTATCTAAAAGCTGGTTCTGGATTTTCTCTCTGCTGTCAGTGATGGAGCTGACAACTCTTTATCTCTGATGTCTGACCTTATAAGCACTCATTTAAGCTCAATTCTTATCTTACTAATAAGAATGTGGCTTAAATAAGTGTTTATGATCTCTTAGTAATTTACAGATAAGGGTTGTTAAATGACCAGCATAAATTGAAAGTGAGAGTAACATTCACACAGCTAGAAAGAGTTAATCCTTTGTGACAGAACGACTCAATATTTTTTTTTAATAAAGACCAATTAAAAAATGTTTTTTGCCCAAAATTAGTGAAACACAAGCATAAAAAATTGCCCACAAAGGTATACATAGCCTTTAACAATATCATAATCAAATCACATTAAACTCATTACCAACCCAATTCCAAAACCTTATTTGAATATAAAGGATTTTATGCTGTTCATTTGCTTTCTAGATGAAAAATTAAGCAACTGTCTAAATCTCTAATCAAAAATTATTTCAATTTTGCTTCTCTCTGCTAGTCCTTCCTGTAGCTACTGGTCCTGCAAAATGTGACATAAATCCATCAGAGCACTGCTTCTCTTTCTGACAGCTGTCTCTGTTCTTCTCCTCACTGCTGGTGGTGTTAGAGATAGCTTTGGGTTAAACCAGAGACAAGCAAAACCTAGAGAAATGTGGAGAAAAGAGCAAAATATATATTTAAGGAGAATGCCAGAAGCATAAGAGGAGGTGTGAGTAGAAGTCCCATGGAGATGTGTCTGAATAGACATCTCTGTTGCCAAGTGTTTGGGAGCAGACTAGCCACCTGCATAAATGAAAATTACTGCATCCTGCAGAGGAAATTTGTAGAAATGCTTATTGTGAGTACATACACCTGATAAAAAAAAGTGCTGAACTTAGTCTGACACTGGAGGCTGCCATGTGGTCGCATTGCATAGAGAAAGTGAGAAATGTAGCAGGGAAGAGGTTGGGCTGGCAGGCCCGTCTCATTTATCATTTTCTGCGGCAGCTTTTGGTAAGGGAGCTGGTGTAGACTTAAGGCTGTTGTATGCTGGCAGGGGATGTGGGTAAGTTATGTAGACGCTGGTGCCTCTACATAACTTAGGAACATGAAGTGCCAGCGCAGAGGTATTAGGACCGGTGTCTAAAATGCTGATCTTAAAAAATGATCCCAAAAGTGTTTATACAGCAGACGAATTAGAAGAGTCCTTGAGGCCCAGAAAATGACAGAAAATGTATCTGAGGGGCCTTGGAGGCCAATATGGCATTGAGAGAGACCTTTCTAAAAATGTAGATTTGTCCCAGAAAACCACTTCAACTACAATTAGTCCAGTATTTTTAGGTTACAAGAGACGTGTTAAATTGCCATCTTTATTTGTTATTATATAAAGAGAAAAATCTCACTGTCCTGTTACTCTAGCAAAATGACAGTGGATTAAATTTCCACTGTCACAATTAAAAGAGTATGGCTATAGTCATTTCTATTTAGATGAGTCGGCTCTATATTTCTTAAGAAATTTGGTTTGTTTAAATTATCTCTGTCTGCCAGGCTATTTCTTTCATACAGTACTGACATAAATTAATTTTCTCATCATTTGCAGTTGAACTACTAATATTCAACTGTCTCATCTTTATTCTGTCTCTTTCTATGTGCTTGGAGTATAATTGTATTCGGTTTAATTCAAACATTCATTCTCTCAGACTTTTGATATGCAATATAAAAAATATAGCCCTAAGAGATTTGATTAGACTTATCTTATTTCTGTACATAAAAGCAACTGCAACAAAATACAGAATGAATGCAGCATTGTTCTTTATGTTGTTTTACCAAAGTTTTGTTCAGATACCTGTTATACTGATCTACTGTATTAAAGATGAGATACAAAGACTTGGATAAGGTATTGTCTATTCACATAAATAATATGCTTTGCTCTATACTATGTTCATTATTCCTATTGTATGGCTCCTCAATTATAATTGTATTTCCCAGGAACACATTATAATAGTGAAAATTAATTAATTGCAGTACATTGAAGCACCTAGCCTTTCTACTCCCTGAGGAGAAAATTGAAATGGCATTCCCTCCTTAAATTCTCAATCTTACATACAGCTCTACAAAACATACAGAGTAATACAGTGCCATATACTTCTTACATCCAGTGATGTCTCCTCTAATGTAGATGTTCTCTTTCCTTACCTTCTCCATTCAGACTAGAGCCATGGGGACTATTTCAGCCATGTTGTGTCTCTGTGCTCCCCAATACTATACTGCAGAAACAGTCCCTTTGAAAATACTGGTAACACAAAGTTAGTGTCACCTTTAATAATTAGTGCCACACAGTGCCCTCAAAAATAACTGCACCCAACAATTAAAGGGGTATTCCCATCTCACAAATGTAGTTTGTATAGTTAGATATAGCCATACCAGTATTATTACTAATAGAATGTATTTATATAAAATGTACCGTTTAGAAGATTTTCCTATTTGTATATCCATTGTCCCACACACATCAGTCAGGCCGTTGCCCCTGGTTAAGACCACTGTGGCCATGTAGTAGTGGTGGCCGGCTTGCTCTTGTTCAATCCCGCTCTGAGGTAACTGCTGTATTGTGAACGCACATTGCATGAGCATGCGGAGACACATCTTAGGGTTATAGCATTTTTGGCTGCGCTTCCAAACCGCAGAGAAACGAATCCTGTTCCAAGATCAATTCATCTCTATGGAGCAGGATCCGTTTATAAAGTCTGAGTTTTGGACGGATCTTGACCATTGCGTTTTAGACTGGTAGTGTCCAAAACACAGATGTGAAAGTAACCTAAGATGTGTCTGCGCATGCTCATGTAATGTGCGTTCACAATACAACAGTTACCTCAGAGCAGGTTTGAACAAGAGCAAGCCGGTCACCACTACTACATGGCCATGGTGGTCGTAACCAGGGGCAACGGCCTGACTGATGTGTGTGGGACAATGGATATACAAATAGGAAAATCTTCTAAACGGTACATTTTATATAAATACATTCTATTAGTAATAATATTGGTATGGCTATATCTAACTATACAAACTACATTTGTGAGATGGGAATAGCCCTTTAAGTCCTCTGACACTAAAAATGACATAAACATAGTGTCCCCCCCCCCAAGATAATTGTGCTAAGCTGATACCGTGCCAGAGTGTCCCCCAAAGTCCCACAAACAGTAATAATTCTCTACCAGAAAAATGCCCCCTTATAATGTGTACGTGTACAAAAACTATCCCCTTAGAATGTGTGCCAATAGAAAAATTCTCCCTTATAATGTGTGCCAGTACAAAAATGTATCTTATAATGTGTGTCAGTACAAAAATTTATCTTATAATGTGTGCCAGTAAAAAAAATGACCCTTATAATGTGTGCCTATACAAAACATGTCCCCTTATAATGTCTGCCAGTACAAACAATACTCCCTTATGTTTGCCAGTACAAAAGTGGCCCTTTTTAGTGTCCCCCAGTAGAACCAATGTCTCCATAGTGCTCCCCCAGTTATAATAGTGCCCCCCATAGTGGCCCAACGGCATGTTGTCAAAGAAAAATACCAAACACAAATAGTTACATTACTCCTCTGCCACTTCGCATCATTTAACTGTATTAACATCCTGAAGAGATGGAAGCACTCAGTGCCCATGACTCTGCAGCAGCCACCACTTTTTCCTAGTTGACACCAACTTAGGCAATTGCCTTGCTTTTAATTCTTGCTTCATTTTGACATAAACTCCAGAAAGTATTTGATTGCAAAAGGCAATGCAACTGCAGCCAACTAGAATTTGGGGATGTAGCTTTCTGCCTTAGCAGTCCCATGTAGACAGGGCTTAAATAGTCATAGCTGTTTCAACAAATCTTGCATATATCAATAGTACAGTCAAGTATAAGAAAATTTGTACTATATCTTATCTCAGAAAAACATTTCTACCCCCCCACCCAGGGGCGGATTGGCAATTCACCTCACTGGGAAGGTTCCCGGTGGGCGGATTGCCTTCACTATGCAGTGGGCCGCCAGCCCCCTCTCTCTCTTCACACTTGTGGCTTCTGCATTATAATGATAATGACAACGCAGCCCTCTGCAATACGCATAGCAGGCCGCTTTCACTCATATGATAATGAACGCACAGCAGGGCGGCCTAGGATGTGTATTGCAGAGGGCCGCGCTGTTATTATCATTATAATGCCGGAGTTGTCGCACAGCAGAGGAGGAGGAGGAGGAGGAAGCTGAGTGCTCCTCCCTGCCTCCAGTGAGAAGCGCAGAGGAACAGTCGTCCTGTCGGCAACTCAAGATTGTGTGATGCAGAGGCTGGGGAGTGAGGAGCAGATGGAGGGTAGAGGTGAGAGCTGCACAGGATATTTCTATTTAACAGAGGAGATAAACTAAATACTGAGGAGACAGTCTGTAGCTTAAAAGCAAGAAAGGAGACTTACAGTGAGCAGAATAGTGAGACCTGGGGTTTGTGTGAAAGAAGGATGGCTTCCACATGCAGACCTGAGGGGCTGTAGCAGTACAAAAGTAAAACATGAGTGTTGTGTGTAAGCAAGCAGTTGTACTGCACAGGGCTACTGGTGGTGATCCATGCTGACTTCTTACATTTAGCTGCTGTTGCTCTCTGCAGTATGTGTGAACTGGACAAGCATTCCAGGATCCAAGTCCCTGGCTACCTTTTCTATGTAGAGGTCAGGTGACTTATTATGTATCCATCCAGAGCAACCCCAAACATAACAGAGGATATCACTGTGAGGTCATAGTGTAGCCTGTTTTCTCCACCAGATGATCAGCATTCAGTTCAGTCTTTAACATATTCAAGAGTACAAAGAGAGTGGGGGCACAGCACATCCATCCTTTGTGTTTTATTCCAAGTGCAACGTTTCGGCAAACTAGCCTTTGTCAAGCATCAAAACCACAAAGAATGGATGTGCTGTCTACGCTCTCTTTGTACTCTGACAGATGTTTCCAGCAAGTTGGTGTGCAGCACTGTAGTATTTGGTCCGTTGAGGCAATGTATAGTGCTGCACTGTGGTATCTGGTTCTGCTGTTCATCTATGATATTGCTGGCCCCGCCTATGTGTTTTGACCCGCCTACTCATGTTGGCTCCACCTTTTGTCAGTTTATCCTCGCCTACAACATGGGGCCACTATTATCTTTTTTTCCAGGGCCACTTTATATTCCCAATCCGCCCCTGCCCCCACCCCACCCCCACCCCACTCCTAAACTATCTTTCTCCTTTTTGGGAAATAGCTGGAGACTAGACGGCTCTCAAAGCCGCTCTGCAGATGGACTGAAAGTGAAATCTCAAGAGGAAAAACAGTTGAAAGTTTTTTTGTTTTAATAAAAAACAATTTAAAAAATAATAATTCAGTACAAAATAAGTAGAATGAAATAAAAAAAAAATAACCAGAAAAGGCGTGAAAAAGTTGCGTACTGCACGTGACTTTTTAAACACTACTTGCACAAAATTTAGCATTTCTCTGCCAGCCTCAATGCTTTCTAGAAAAGGGGGCATGGCAAGGGAGGTGAGGGAGCAGGTCCTGTGGTCTGCGACATTTATCATCTTCTACGCCAGTTTTCTGAACACTGAAATCTATGCCAGACAGGGGCTTGTGTAAATATCAGCATACAGTCATGGCCAAAAGTTTTGAGAATGACACAAATATTATATTTTCACATGATCTGCTGCCCTCTGGCTTTTATGTGTGTTTGTCAGATGTTTTTATCAAATACAGAAATATAATTGCAATCATATTATGAGTAACAAAAGTTTATATTGACAGTTAGAATGAGTTAATGCAGCAAGTCAATATTTGCAGTGTTGACCCTTCTTCTTCAGGACCTCTGCAATTCTCCCTGGCATGCTCTCAATCAACTTCTGGACCAAATCCTGACTGATAGCAGTCCATTCTTGCACAAACAATGCTTGCATTTTGTCAGAATTTGTAGGTTTTTGTTTGTCCACCCGTCTCTTGATGATTGACCACAAGTTCTCAATGGGATTAAGATCTGGGGAGTTTCCAGGCCATGGACCCAAAATCTCTATGTTTTGTTCCCTGAGCCATTTAGTTATCACCTTTGCTTTATGGCAAGGTGCTCCATCATGCTGGAAAAGGCATTGTTGATCGCCAAACTGCTCTTGGACGGTTGGGAGAAGTTGCTCTCGGAGGACATTCTGGTACCATTCTTTATTCGTGGCTGTGTTTTTAGGCAAGACTGTGAGAGAGCCGATTCCCTTGGCTGAGAAGCAACCCCACACATGAATGGTTTTAGGATGCTTTACAGTTGGCATGAGACAAGACTGGTAGTAGCGCTCACCTCGTCTTCTCCGAATAAGCTGTTTTCCAGATGTCCCAAACAATCGAAAAGGGGATTCATCAGAGAAAATGACTTTACCCCAGTCCTCATCAGTCCACTCCCTGTACCTTTTGCAGAATATCAGTCTGTCCCTGATGTTTTTTCTGGAGACAAGTGGCTTCTTTGCTGCCCTCCTTGAGACCAGGCCTTGCTCCAAGAGTCTCCGCCTCACAGTGTGTGCAGAGGCACTCACACCTGCCTGCTGCCATTCCTGAGCAAGCTCTGCACTGCTGGTAGCCCGATCCCGCAGCTGAAACACTTTTAAGAGACGGTTCTGGTGCTTGCTGGTCTTTCTTGGGCACCCTGGAGCCTTTTTGGCAACAATGGAACCTCTCTCCTTGAAGTTCTTGATGATGCGATAGATTGTTGACTGAGGTGCAATCTTTCTAGCTGTGATACTCTTCCCTGTTAGGCCATTTTTGTGCAGTGCAATGATGACTGCACGTGTTTCTTTAGAGATAACCATGGTTAACAGAAGAGAAACAATGATGCCAAGCACCAGCCTCCTTTTAAAGTGTCCAGTGGTGTCATTCTTACTTAATCATGACAGATTGATCTCCAGCCCTGTCCTCATCAACACCCACACCTGTGTTAATGGAGCAATCACTGAAACAATGTTAGCTGGTCCTTTTAAGGCAGGGCTGCAATGATGTTAAAATGTGTTTTGGGGATAAAGTTCATTTTCTAGGCAAATATTGACTTTGCAAGTAATTGCTGTTAAGCTGATCACTCTTTATAACATTCTGGAGTATATGCAAATTGCCATTATAAAAATGGAAGCAGTAGACTTTGTAAAAATTAATATTTGTATCATTCTCAAAACGTTTGGCCATGACTGTAGATGGATGGACCGCTGGATGCAGCACCTCATCATAAATTAGGGACAGCATTCGGTAGCATGCCTAGTTGTCATAGTCCAGTATATGCCGCTGAGCTATGATAAATCTCCCTCTTTGTTTATAATTCTTATTATTCTTTCCTAAAGGGCATCTGTCACCAGATTTATACCTATAAAACTGGCTGACCTGCATGTGTGCTTGGCAGCTGAAGACATCTGTGTTAGCCCCATATTCATATGTATCTGCGTTGCTGAGAAAAATAACGGTTTAATATATGCAAAGGAGCCTCTAGGAACAATGGGGCATTGCTGTTATACCTAGAGGTTTTACTTTCTCTGCAACAGCCGCGCCCTCTGCACTTTGATTAACAGGGCCAGGAATTTATGATGTTATCACCGCCTGGCCATGTCAATCAAAGTTCAGAGGGAGCAGCAGTTGCAGAGAGAGCTGAGCCTCTAGATGTAATGACAACGCCCCGTTGCTCCTAGAAGTAAATTTGCATAAATTAAAAAAAGACAAAACATTTTTTCAGCAATGCACATGAACATGGAATCAACTCAGATGCCTTCAGCTGCCAAGTGCACATGAAACAGGTCAGCCAATTACATAGGTACAAATCTGCTGACAGATGCCCTTTAGGCTCTTTTTAATGTAACCTCACTTCTAAATAAACTTTTAAACTGCTTTCACCATGAGACAAGGGAGTTTGTTTTCAGGATTATTTCCTTATCGCTGGCACCTGGGAAACCTTATTCTTATTACCAAATACTGTGACAGGGCATGACATACAACAGTCCTGTTCATTGTATAAACATGGCATAGCAACACAAAAAGCAGTAAACATGTTCTTAAAGGCACATATCACAACTGGGTTCTACGTCTCCCCTCCCCCCACCACCACTTCCACTCTACAGACACACACTTGGGAATATATGCTATATATTTTTCTGCCTTGAAAAAGTCACAATTTTTGGGAAAAGTGCTGTTTGGCACCAAAAATGCTACTTTTTTTCACTTGTAGACCATCCATGCCACTTTTTCAAAAAATCAGACAAGGCATGGGTGGGAGTGATGGCACTACCCATTTAACAACAGGTGCTACAGAAAACTGGAGCACATTAGACCTCCCTTGTTGGCATACATTTCTTTTTCTGGCATCAAGAAATCCCAACGATGCACCAGAATTATTACCTCTTAATAATTGTAGCACATTGTACATCAGCCTTAATACATTCCCTCATTATCTATCTTATATATAGTATAAATGTCTGCAATTTTGTCTATGTGATTATTGATTAAGTAAATGAAAATGATTTCCCCTCGTGATAACTACTTTACCTGAAATATCTTCATTTTAGTCCTATCTCATCACTTTTAGGTTGAGGTCACTGTTGTTCTAAAGAAATAACGTGGTTTCTTAAAGTGGATCTTTAAGAAATGTCATGTGATTATTTGGCTCAGTACTAGAGATGAGCGAACATGCTCGTCTGAGCTTGGTGCTCGTTCGAGCATTAGGGTATTCGCATATGCTCACTACTCGGACGAGCATATCGCGATCCTCGAGGAAATGGCAACTTCCTCTTCCTGCATGTTAGCCGCCTTTCTTCAGCCAATCAACATGCAGGAGAGTCTTTGGTACCTCCTAGCATCACGTGGGGCCCCTACAAGTCTGCAGGGATTGGCTGGCCAGATCAGATGACCTGGGAATATAAGAATCTGGTCCCACGCTGCTCGCGTCATACGCCGTCTGCATGAGATTAGGGATAGAGCTGCTGTCTGTTAGGGACAGTGTTAGGGCCTGAATTTAGTTGTTGGTTAGGCAGGAATCACCCACAAAGAACCCAACAGCCCTTCTAAGGGCTACAAGCACGTTTTTTTTTTGGTCTGCTCCTGGCTGCTGGCTGGGACTTGTAGTGCAGCTACCGCCATCTTGGGTGCACACTGTTAGGGCGTGAAATTAGAATCTGGTTAGGCAGGAATCATCCACAAAGAACCCAACGCTCCTTCTAAGGGCTACAACGACATTTTTTTTGTCCTCCTCTCGGCTGCTGGCTGGGACTTGTAGTGCAGCTACCGCCATCTTGGCTGCACACTGTGCACTGGTGGCAGAAAGGGGACAGCACATGGTCCACACAGACCCCAATGAAATTGCCCAAAGTCCTCTCAGTACTCATTTTTGCTGCTGCTGTACCTTGGCTTGCTGGGATCTGTAGTGCAGTCTAGGGAATACGTTTTGTCACTCAGTTATATAAACTACAGTCCAGTGAACAATTGTGAGGTGTGCTGTACAGCAGCGTCAGTCTATAAAATAAGTTTTTTTCACTCAATTATATAAACTACAGTCCAGTGAACAATTGTTAGGTGTGTGATACACTAGCCACAGTCTAGAGAATATTTTTTTTTTCACTCAATTATATAAACTACAGTCCAGTGAACAATTGTGAGGTGTGCGATACACTAGCCGCAGTCTAGAGAATAATTTTTTTCACTCAATTATATAAACTACAGTCCAGTGAACAATTGTGAGGTGTGTGATACACTAGCCACAGTCTAGAGAATAATTTTTTTTCACTCAATTATATAAACTACAGTCCAGTGAACAATTGTGAGGTGTGCGATACACTTGCCGCAGTCTAGAGAATAATTTTTTTCACTCAATTATATAAACTACAGTCCAGTGAACAATTGTGAGGTGTGCGATACACTAGCCACAGTCTAGAGAATAATTTTTTTTCACTCAATTATATAAACTACAGTCCAGTGAACAATTGTGAGGTGTGCGATACACTAGCCACAGTCTAGAGAATAATTTTTTTTCACTCAATTATATAAACTACAGTCCAGTGAACAATTGTGAGGTGTGTGATACACTAGCCACAGTCTAGAGAATATTTTTTTTCACTCAATTATATAAACTACAGTCCAGTGAACAATTGTGAGGTGTGCGATACACTAGCCGCAGTCTAGAGAATAATTTTTTTTCACTCAATTATATAAACTACAGTCCAGTGAACAATTGTGAGGTGTGCGATACACTAGCCACAGTCTAGAGAATATTTTTTTTCACTAAATTATATAAACTACAGTCCAGTGAACAATTGTGAGGTGTGCGATACACTAGCCGCAGTCTAGAGAATAATTTTTTTCACTCAATTATATAAACTACAGTCCAGTGAACAATTGTGAGGTGTGTGATACACTAGCCGCAGTCTAGGGAATAATTTTTTTTTCACTCAATTATATAAACTACAGTCCAGTGAACAATTGTGAGGTGTGTGATACACTTGCCGCAGTCTAGAGAATAATTTTTTTCACTCAATTATATAAACTACAGTCCAGTGAACAATTGTGAGGTGTGCGATACACTAGCCACAGTCTAGAGAATAATTTTTTTTCACTCAATTATATAAACTACAGTCCAGTGAACAATTGTGAGGTGTGTGATACACTAGCCGCAATCTAGAGAATAATTTTTTTCACTCAATTATATAAACTACAGTCCAGTGAACAATTGTGAGGTGTGTGATACACTAGCCGCAGTCTAGAGAATAATTTTTTTCACTCAATTATATAAACTACAGTCCAGTGCAAAATTGAGTGGTTTGCGGTGCAATAGCTGGAGTCTAAAGACTACATTTTTATGCCTCAGATAGTAATTCTGTCTACTGAATACGGTTTTGGCCTCAGATATTAACTCGACAGTTTGGTGAATATACAAAATGTTGAACCCAAGGGCTAAGGGTCGAGGACGAGGGCGTGAGCGTTCAAGTAGTGTAGGGGGCAGAGGCCGTGGTCCTGGGCAGGGTGACACTGTACATGCTGATGAGGGAGCAGTGGAACGCCGCAGAGTTTCGCTCCCTAGCTTCATCTCGCAACTTACTGGGTCACGTGGTACACCGCTATTGAAACCACAACAGTGCGAACAGGTGATGATGTGGATAGCGGACAATGCGTCCAGTAATTTATCCACCACCCAGTCTTCCACGCAGTCCACCCACGCTAGCCAAGGGAGTAGACCTCTTTCTCCTCCAGCTCAACCTCCTTTCCCCCAGCCTGCCCCCCCCCTCCACGGAAAGTATGGATTCAGATCAGGCATACTCACAGGAACTGTTTTCAGGACCCTACCGAGAGACACAAACCACTGCTCAAGAGCAACCTGAGCAGTTGCTCTGTCCCGATGCCCAAAATTTAGAACTTTCACAGTCTGTGGGTGATGAGAGTGTTGACTTAGTGCAAGTAGTGCATGAAGAGGTGTCGGATGATGATGATGATGAGACACGGTTGTCAGACAGTGACATTGTTGTCAGTGCAGTAAGTCCGAGGGGGGAGCAGAGTAAGGAATCGGAGGAAGAGCTGGTGGATGATGAGGTGACTGACCCAAGCTGGGTTGGTAATCCAACTCAAGACAGTGCTTCTGAGGGGGAGGCAAGTGCAGCACCAGAAAAGGTTGGAAGAGGCAGTGGGGTGGCCAGAGGGAGAAGCAGGGCCAGAGCAGGTAGATCAGCAACTGTTTCACGGAGTGAAGCTCCCGTGCCGAGGCCTAGATGTTCGCAAGTCTGGAGGTTTTTTAAAGAAAGTGAGGATGACCAACATACTGTGGTGTGCAACCTGTGCCACACCAAGATCAGCAGGGGAGCCACCACTACCAGCCTAACCACTACCAGCATGCGCAGGCATATGAGTGCTAAACACCCGACTCAGTGGAACCAAGGCCGTTCACCGCCTGCTGGTCACACCACTGCCCCTTCCCCTGTATCACATGCTGGCTAGGCAAGTCAACCCCCCACCCAGGACCCTGGCACGAGCGCCTCCCGCCCTACAACCACCCCTTCACCTCCACGATCCTCCACCAATGTGTCCCAGTGCAGTGTTCAGCTGTCTTTGCAGCAGACATTTGAGCTCAAGCGCAAATACAATTCCAGCCACCCACATGACAAAGCCCTAAACGTCCACATCTCCAAATTGTTCAGCCTGGAGATGCTTCCCTATAGACTGGTAGAGACTGAGGCTTTCCGCAACCTGATGGCGGTGGCTGTCCCTCGGTACTTGGTCCCCAGCCGCCACTATTTTTCCCAATGTGCCGTTCCAGCCCTACACCAGCACGTGTCACAGAACATCATCTGTGCCCTGACCAACGCGGTTAGTGATGAGGTCCACCTAACCACGAACACGTGGACAAGTGCTGGCGGGCAGGGACACTATATCTCCCTGACGGCACATTGGGTTAACTTGGTAGAGGCTGGGATCGAGTCTGACCCTGGGGCCACTCATGTAATGCCCACACCAAGGATTGCGGGGCCTACCTCGGTCACGATTTCTCAGACTTATTATGCCTCTTCCTCCAACCCCTCCTCCTCCTCCTCTTCGCACAGAAACGCTGAGCCAAAGGGCAATGTTTCTGAGGGCCAACTGGCGCTCTATACAAACAATGTTTACGGAGGGCCACCTACAGGCCCTCTCTCCAATAAATTTTGTAGTAGCGTCAAATTTAGACACTCAAAAAACAATTTTTTACATGAGGGAGTGTCTCCCCATCTGCCATCATGTTCGGTCAGGCTGTCCATAGGTACACCACCTCTGTCATCCGTAGAAGCGGCCACTATGAGGAAGGCCACGGCAAGAACATCTCCTTTTCAATTGAGAACAAGTGGAGACTTGTAGGAGGATGACACTTTTCTTCGGCAGTGGATTCACCTTCCCCTTTATCATTGCCAGACAACAGTTGGTGAAAAAGTAACTGGCAATGATGAAGAAAATGTAACGGTGCAGTGGACCGTCTGTGAAGCAAACCTATATATTCCCACCATGCCAGCCATGGGTTGTACATAAACTAATAACAGGAAAAACAAAAAAAATATTTTACAAAAGGGTCAACTACAGACATTCCAAAACAAATTTTTGGGAGGCTCACCTATAGACATTTGACTGCAATCTCAGTCTGACCAAGGCATTGGTGGTGTCACTGCCATGCTGTGTCAGGCTAAATTTTTGGGTGCTTCACCTGCCACCTGAGTCTAACTTGGTCACTATGGGTTCACCGCCATGCTGTGTCAGGCTACATTTTTGGGTGGTTCACCTGCTACCTCAATCTAACTTAGTCACTTGTTGGTGTCACTACGCTGTCACCATGCTGTGTCAGGCTTATGCCTGTGTCATGGGGCGGGGGATAGCACAGCAGTGCCAGCATGAGCAGTGATGTCACCTGCAGGCGGTGATGGACCTTCGTTGCACCTAGTTGGGTGCTTTCCTAACATGTGCCAGCACATGTGCCTTGCCCATCTTGGTCTGGGTCAACACAATTGCCTTGAGGGTCACCATCAGGCTGTTGCCCAGAATTTGGCATAATGGTGCGATTAGGCAGCCTCAGAGGCATCCATGCATGCTGCCCCTGCTGTTTCCTCTCCATTTCCGTGGTGTTTCCATCATTTTCTGAGGTTTCCAGGTTTTCACGCAACCTTCCCTATGCAGAGCCCCGGTCCCCTGCAAAAAATGCTCAAGTCTCCCATTGACTTCAATGGGGTTCCATATTTGAAACGAGCACCCGAGCATCGGGAAAATTTGATTCGAATAACGAGCACCCGAGCATTTTAGTGCTCGCTCATCTCTATTTATGAACTTAAATTACATTCTGTTTTTGCATTTTCTTTTTTCGCTTTTTGTCTTTATTTTTCATTCAAATAGTCGTATGAGGGATTGTTTTTTGTGGGACAAGTTTTACTTTCTAGTGCAATTGTTTAATATCTCTACTACTCTAGTACATATTTGACAGCCGCAGTTTATTTCTTATTGGTGATTTAGCTTATACTTGTGATGTTTTGTTATATAAATCTGCTACTAATGCACTGACTTTGTAGTAAGACTGTTATGGGGGGGCCACAGCCTATTGAAAATGAATTTACAGACACAACTAGAGATGAGCGAGCATACTCGTCCGAGCTTGGTGCTCGTTCGAGTATTAGGGTACTCGTAAGTGCTCGCTGCTCGGACGAGTATCTCGCCATGCTCGAGGAAATGGCAACTTCCGCATTGTGCATTTTTGGCGCCTATAAACTCAGCCAATCACAAGCCAGGAGACTCTGCGGTACACCCAGCATCACGTGGGGCCCTTACATGTCGATAGCAGGGGTTGGCTGGCCTGATCAGGTGACCCTGGAATATACTACTGACTGGTCGCGGTGCTCGGCTCAGATGCTGTTTGGATGTCGTTAGGGATAGAGCTGCTGCATTTCAGGGAGAGTGTTAGGGCCTGCATTTAGTTCTCTGTAAGGCAGGAATCACCCACAAAGAACCCAACAGCCCTTCTAAGGGCTAGAAGACATTTTCTTTTTGTCTCCTGGCTTGGCTGGCTGGCTGGCACTAGTAGTGCAGCTATCGCCATATATAACCCCCTTTTTTATATCTCAGTGTTATATTTTATATGTTATATCTCAGTGATACAAATCCATTTCACACAGCAGTGTGGAACCATTCTGTGTGTCACAGTTCAGTACACTCACTACAATCCGTATTTTCTGTCCAGGTGACACTTTCTGTACATCACTTAATACAACCAGGTCTTTTGCTTCCACGTATATAGCTTGATCCCAGGAAAATTTGGAATGCGATCCGGCATACTCTGAGGAACTGTTTTCTGGACCCTTCCCAGAGTCACAAACCACTTCTCAGGTTGCTGCTGACCTCGTTCCCGATGCCCAAGTTTTCCAACTGTCGCAGTCTGTGGGTGATGATGATGATGACAATGTTGAGTTAGTGGAAGAAGTTTGTAAAGAGGTGTCGGACGATGAGGAAACACGGTTGTCAGACAGTGGTGAAGTTGTTGTCAGGGCAGGAAGTCCGAGGGGGGAGCAGACTGAGGAATCGGAGGATGACGAGGTGACTGACCCAAGCTGGGTTGATAAGCCGAGTGAAGACAGTGCTTCTGAGGCGGAGGCGAGTGCTGCACCAGAACAGGTTGGAAGATGCAGTGGTGTGGCCAGAGGGAGAAGCAGGGCCAGAGCTTGTGCATCAGCAGCAACTGTTTCACGTAGTGAAGCTCCCGTGGCGAGGCCTAGATGTTTTGCAAGTCTGGAGGTTCTTTAAAGAAAGTGAGGATGACCGACGGACTGTGGTGTGCAACCTGTGCCACACCAGGATCAGCAGGAGTGCCACCACTACTAGCCTAACCACCACCAGCATGCGCAGGCATATGAGTGCTAAACACCCCACTCAATGGAACCAAGGCCGTTCACCACCTCCTGCGGGTCACACCACTGCTCCTTCCCCTGTGTCACTCGCTATCTCTGCTAGTCAACCCCCTGCCCAGGACCCCAGCACAAGTGTCTCCCACCGGAAAACCACACATTTGCCTCCACGATCCTCCACAGTGTCCACCAATGTGTCCCAGCGCAGCGTTCAGCTGTCTTTACAGCAGACACTGGAGCGCAAGAGGAAATACAGTTCCACCCACCCACATGCCCAAGCCCTCAACGTCCACATCTCTAAATTGCTGCGCCTGGAGATGCTGCCCTATAGGCTGGTAGAGACCGAGGCCTTTCGCAATCTCATGGCGGTGGCTGCCCCTCGGTATTCGGTCCCCAGCCGCCACTATTTTTCCTGATGTGCCGTCCCAGCCCTACACCAGCACGTGTCACAGAACATCATCCATGCCCTGACCAACGCTGTTTCTGAGAAGGTCCACCTAACCACGGACACATGGACAAGTGCTGCTGGGCAGGGACACTATATCTCACTGACGGTACATTGGGTTAACTTGGTGGAGGCTGGGACCGAGACTGACCCTGGGGCCGCTCATGTACTGCCCACACCGAGGATTGCGGGGCCTACCTCGGTCACGGTCTCTCAGGCGTACTATGCCTCCTCCTCCGACCCCTCCTCCTCCTCCACCTCCTCCTCCGAATTACCATCCGTGGGCACGGCGCCTTCAGTCGGTAGCTCTAGGCGCAGCAGCAGTGCCGTGGGTAACAGCCAGCAGGCGGTGCTCAAACTGCTGAGCTTAGGTGAGAAAAGGCACACTGCCCAAGAGCTGTTACAGCTATTTTTCCGGATAGCTGCCATATACGGTAATAAACTGAGAAGAATACAGAGAACACATGCCACACTTAATCAAGCTCATAATTTACGACTGTACCGGTTGATGCTAAATTTTTAAGTTGGGGTCCTGCGTCGTCATTCACTGAATTTCACTGATCTCCTCAACGTTTCCTCAAAGAACCGAAAGACCATTGTGGAGAGAGAGGCACAGCTAGCCATCAAAGTGACGAACACCAACGCCAGACTGCGCAGCGAAGAGAACGAATAAATATCTCTGTGGTTATTTGTGTAAATAAAAGTTAAATAAACACACAAAAAAAAATGATCTGTTCCTGTGCCTCATCCACCCAAGTTGAATCTGTCCCATCATGAGAAAGTCCCCCCAAGGAGTCCCCACTGTAACTTGCTTCCCATACAACTAACTCACCCCCCGACACCTGTGTCTCGCCATTGTCTACCACCTCCTCAGACAACACTGGTAAATCCCCACTGTCAGCACACGGAGACAGCAAAAGGTCTTGCGAATTGGGGCAGAGAATGTTCTGGGCTAGCACATCAGGGAAGGGGTGACTATGTGGTTCCAGGGAGTACGTGACCACATGCAATCTCCATCCAAAAAGTCATACTGAGGCTCACCACCATGCTTTACACTGCAATCCTATTACCGAGGCTCACCACCATGCTTTACACTGCAATCTTATTGAAAGACAGACAATCAGGGGTTCACCGCCAGGTTGTCAGGCAGCATTTTTAAGTGGGTCACCATTACCGTGTCCCTGAAAATTGCCTTGGGGTCATCGCCAGACTATTTTTATGAAAGGCCATGGGGTTCTATACACACAGTGCTGACGGAAGCCCATCAGCCTTTCTAAACACAATTGAATCTGTTCCATCATGAGAAAGTCCCCCCCAAGGAGTCCCCACTGTAACTTGCTTCCCATACAACTACCTCACCCCCCGACACCTGTGTCTCGCCATTGTCCACCACCTCCTCAGACAACACTGGTAAATCCCCACTGTCAGCACACGGAGACTGCAAAAGGTCTTGCGAATTGGGGCAGAGAATGTTCTGTGGTAGCACATCAGAGAAGGGGTGACTATGGGGTTCCAGGGAGTACGTGACCACATGCAATCTCCATCCAAAAAGTCATACTGAAGCTCACCACCATGCTTTACACTGCAATCTTATTACTGAGGCTCACCACCATGCTTTACACTGCAATTTTATTGAAAGACAGACAATCAGGGGTTCACCGCCAAGTTGTCAGGCATTTTTAAGTGGGTCACCATTACCATGTCCCTGAAAATTGGCGGTGATGGACCTTCGTTGCACCTAGTTGGGTGCTTCCCTAAAATGTGATGGGCATGTGCCTCGCCTTTCTTGGTCTGGGTGAGCACAATTGCCATGAGGGTAACCACCAAGCTGTTGCAGGAGAATTTGGGGTAGTGGTGGGATTAGGCAGCCTCAGAGGCATCCATGCATGCTGCCCCTGCTGTTTCCTATCCATTTCCGTGGTGTTTCCATCATTTTCTAAGGTTTCCAGGTTTTCACCCAACCTTCCCTAGGCAGAGCCTTGGTCCCCTGCAAAAAATGCTCGAGTCTCCCATTGACTTCAATGGGGTTCATTATTCGAAATGAGCACCCGAGCATCGGGAAAAGTTCGACTCGAATAACGAGCACCCGAGCATTTTAGTGCTCGCTCATCTCTAGACACAACCTATAAAGCATGAAGGAGAAACAGACCAGCAGGATAAAGAGATGCAAGGTGAATTTCAGATACTTAAAGGGGTTGTCCGGGTTCAGAGCTGAACCCGGACATACCCTTATATTCACCCAGGCAGCCCGCCTGAACAGGGCATGCTCCGATGCCCTCCCTTGCCCTGCGCTGGATCGCGCAGGGCAAGGGCTCTTTTGTTTGCATAAAACACTGCCGGGCGGACGCTTCCGCCCGGCAGTGAGTTCGGTGACGTCACCGGCTGTAATGGGCCGGCTTTAGCGCTGCCCTAGCCGTTTTACTGGCTAGGGCAGCGCTAAAGCCCGCCCATCAGCGCCGGTGACGTCACCGGGCTCACTGCCGGGCGGAAGCCTCCGCCTGGCAGAGCCCGGTACGTCACCGGGCTAAATGCCTTTGCCCTGCGCTAATTAGCGCAGGGCAAAGGAGGGCGTCGGAGCATGGGATGCTCCGATGCCCTGTTCAGGCGGGCTGCCTGGGTGAATTTAAAGGTATGTCCGGGTTCAGCTCTGAACCCGGACAACACCTTTAAGCTAAGCAGAGATCAGAGATCACAGCTGTGCGTTAAAAGGGTTGTCCCACTAAAAAATATTCTACATTTTTTCAAACCAGCACCTGGATCTGAATAATTTTGTATTTGCAAGTAATTAAAAAATTATTATAGTCACTTAGTTATTCAATAAAATGTCTCTGTACAGCGCCACCTGCTGTTTGTTCTTTTGCTTATTTTCCTGTCCACCTCACTAGTGCAGTCCCACATGCTCAGTTCCATCCATCAACTGACTCCAGCTGCATATAGTAGCTGTGACAGTTATGGGGAAAGAGCAATAGAAAACAGGACATGCCCCCTAAGAAAGGACATTCCACTTGAGCTGTGATAGGGTGCTAGCTGCAGAAAAAAGGACACCCTCCCTGAAAAAGGACACTCCATCTGAGCTGCCAGCGTGAAATCTAGCAGAGCAACTGGAGAAATGAACTTTTCGATTTCTAGATCCATGTGAGGTACAGGGCTGGTTCTAGCTTTGTTAGAAAGAGGGTATCATGAACTATGTGATGTCTGATTTTCACTTTTACATCAGTGATGGAATATCCTCTAACAGAGTAGAACTAAATGGGTCCCTGTGGATACATTAGGTTTATGTCCTGGAGCTGTCCCAGCTCATATGCCGATGATAGTGTTGAAACATAATGTGAACATACGCTAAAAGAACATTGTAACACACTTAATGAAAATTACATTCCATTACGTCAATATGTTGTTATTACCAAGCACATAAAGAAGACTCACGATCTCTGACTCCAGCTAAAATCTATGAGATTGGTTAAAAAAAATGTCTATTGTAAGTGTGGAATAAAATATGTTAGACATAACATAATTCAAGGTCAACTGGTTGGCAAATGTTTATTTTCTATGCTCACTGGAGTACAAAGTCATCACTTTCATAGGTGAACTACTGGCAATTTCTGGGAATTTACATATCTCTTGAAAGAACTTGTCGATAGCCATTTGTTCTTTCTTCTTAATGAGAAGGATCGCTCCAGGGTTAAGAAAACACAGTAATAACATCACATGAGTCAATTGTCAGTGGATCTGAAATAAAAACTTCAACCAATATGTCCCTCATGACATAAATGTGTCTACATGCTGCGGTATCGAGCAATCAAAGATTTTGCTGTGAGCTAAAAAGATTAAATAATTGAAGCTCCCTATGAGCTTCATTATTCTTCCATTACACAATGGAATAAATAACGTTTCCCAAAGTACGATATTAATTTTCACCTAGTTAGTGTATAGTCAGCTCAACAGGAAACTGAAATATAGCAGGGAAAATGACACTCTGTACCCTGCAGAATGTCAAGCTATGAGGTTGTATGGTTGGATTTGCAAATTTCAACACTTAATGCATTAAGACCTTATTTCTGCAGAATGTACACTGGTTTAAGAGGGAAAGCGTATGTATCGTATTTAAAATTTCTGGTGCCTTGTCTTGATTTACTTTAACCCTTCCTTTTACAAAGATGTTTTTTAAAAATGCTGTAAAAGGTTTGTGTAAATATGATCCATTTGTGAAACTGTCTCATATCTGAAAAGATTATGACAAGTTTAGGTCAAGTTTAAACTAGCATCAATGCATCACTCAAAAAGATGGAAAAACTATTTTTTGTTTTATTCCACATTCCACATTTTTTTTATTCCACATTGAAGTCAATGTGGACAAGTGATCAAGAAATGTCATAGCTGTCTAACCTCTTCTACTTTCAAAGACATAGAGGCTTTATATGTAAAGAGGACCTATCATGTCCCCAAAACATAAAACTGAAAACATAGTTTTACTTTTTTCTTAGGCCTCCCCTATTTCCCCTCCATCAGAATTTGTTAGCTTCAGTACCTGATACATTAATTAAAGGGGTTCTCAGGGAATTAAGAAAATGAAAATGCTTAAATATTTCTTCATTATAAATATATTCCCGAATCCCTTTCATTAGTTTTAATAGCTCGTTTTGTCTAGGGAGAAATGCTCAGGAGAAATGAAATAGCCACCATCCTATTAGTCCACACAAAACCTGTCCTAATCACACAGGAGGACAAGTTTCTTCAGGACACTGAGGTAAGGAGCTGCCTCATCCTCCTCTCTGCTCTGCTTGTCAGAGATTATGATCCTGAATATAGCTGATAAGTAATATTTAAGTATTTAAGTATTTTAATTTTCTTAATTCCCAGAGAACACCTTTAAGGAATACATTGATAACTGGACAATCTCCAAAGTGGCTCCATCAGGGTGAAACAGACATGGAATTCAGCCAGTTCCCTCAGGTTCTCCAGATCCTGTTGTTAAAATAACTGAGGCAGCTGGAGATGAGCGCTTCCATTCCATAGTTTAGCTCCTTAGGCTTTTTAACAGCTGGGTGGTATGTGTGTGTAGTGTATATATGGTGTATTTATGTATGTGTACCATATGTATGGTGTATTTATGTGTGTTGCATATATATGGTGTATGTATATGTAAGCATGGGTTGTGACGCCGCATGTCCGCCGTTGAGTAGGAAACCTGTTGTTAAAAATTGGGAGGAGTTTTCTGGCAGAATAAAAGTGCTTTTCCTGGATATGTAATACAGACACAAATCGATATAGGAAGAGACAGCACTCCAAATTTTTCTGCTTATTACAGGTTTATTTGGCCAGATTCACAGCTTGTATAGCATATAGCTTTTACAGCATATAGCAACGTTTCGGGCCTTATGATAGGTGCCCTTTATCAAGCAGTCCTGCTAGGGTGAGGTATCTAGACGCATGGTCATGTATATATATATATATATATATATATATATATATATACACACACACACAGTACAGACCAAAAGTTTGGTCACACCTTCACATTCAAAGAGTTTTCTGTATTTTCATGACTATGAAAATTGTAGATTCACACTGAAGGCATCAAAACTATGAATTAACACATGTGGAATTATATACTTAACAAAAAAGTGTGAAACAACTGTAAATATGTCTTACATTCTAGGTTCTTCAAAGTAGGCACCTTTTGCTTTGATTACTGCTTTGCACACTCTTGGCATTCTCTTGATGAGCTTCAAGAGGTAGTCACCTGAAATGGTATTCCAACAGTCTTGAAGAAGTTTCCAGAGATTATCACTCTGCGGTCCAGCTCACCCCAAACCATCTCGATTGGGTTCAGGTCTGGTGACTGTGGAGGCCAGGTCATCTGGCGTAGCACCCCATCACTCTCCTTCTTGGTCAAATAGCCCTTACACAGCCTGGGGGTGTGTTTGAGGTCATTGTCCTGTTGATAAATAAATGATGGTCCAACTAAACGCAAACCGGATGGAATACCATGCCGCTGCAAGATGC
The DNA here is from genome assembly GCA_900303285.1 of Rhinella marina. Lineage (NCBI taxonomy): Eukaryota > Metazoa > Chordata > Amphibia > Anura > Bufonidae > Rhinella > Rhinella marina. The sequence continues at coordinate 25,841 of ONZH01024615.1, forward strand.
TGTGGTAGCCATGCTAGTTCAGTATGCCTTCAATTTTGAATAAATCCCCAACAGTGTCACCAGCAAAGCACCTCCTCCTCCATGCTTCACAGTGGGAACCAGGCATGTAGAGTCCATCTGTTCACCTTTTCTGCGCCGCACAAAGACACGGTGGTTGGAACCAAAGATCTCAAATTTGGACTCATCAGATCAAAGCACAGATTTCCACTGGTCTAATGTCCATTCATTGTGTTTTTTAGCCCAAACAAGTCTCTTCTGCTTGTTGCCTGTCCTTAGCAGTGGTTTCCTAGCAGCTATTTTACCATGAAGGCCTGCTGCACACAGTCTCCTCTTAACAGTTGTTGTAGAGATGTGTCTGCTGCTAGAACTCTGTGTGGCATTGACCTGGTCTCTAATCTGAGCTGCTGTTAACCTGCGATTTCTGGGATGAACTTATCCTCCGCAGCAGAGGTGACTCTTGGTCTTCCTTTCCTGGGGCGGTCCTCATGTGAGCCAGTTTCTTTGTAGCGCTTGATGGTTTTTGCGACTGCACTTGGGGACACTTTCAAAGTTTTCCCAATTTTTCGGACTGACTGGCCTTCATTTCTTAAAGTAATGATGGCCACTCGTTTTTCTGCTTTTTTCTTGCCATAATACAAATTCTAACAGTCTATTCAGTAGGACTATCAGCTGTGTATCCACCTGACTTCTGCCCAACATAACTCATGGTCCCAACCCCATTTATAAGGCAAGAAATCCCACTTATTAAACCTGACAGGGCACAACTGTGAAGTGAAAACCATTTCAGATGACTACCTCTTGAAGCTCATCAAGAGAATGCCAAGAGTGTGCAAAGCAGTAATCAAAGCAAAAGGTGCCTACTTTGAAGAACCTAGAATATAAGACATATTTACAGTTGTTTCACACTTTTTTGTTGAGTATATAATTCCACATGATGACTTCAGTGTGAATCTACAATTTTCATAGTCATGAAAATACAGAAAACTCTTTGAATGAGAAGGTGTGTCCTAACTTTTGGTCTGTACTGTATATATATTTATTTATTTATTATTTATTTTCAATTATCCCTTACGATAAATGACATGTCAAAAAATAATAATAATAATGGCCAATTTGCTGTTTTTTCATCACTTTACCTCCCCTAAAAAACTGAATAAAAAGCAATCAAAAAGTCATACTCACACTCATTATCAAAAACTACAGATCAACCCGCAAAAAATAATTCCTTACACATCTCCGTGGACAAATAGAAAAAGTTATGGGGGTCAAAATATGGCGATGAAAATAAGTCATTTATTTCAGTATTAATACGCAAAAAAAGCTATACATATGTGGTATTGCCATAATCATACTTTTCTGGAGTATGAAGAGAACAAGTCTACTGCATAATGAACGCCGTAAAAACAAAACCCTTAAAACTGTGGTCGAATTTTTTCCTGCTTTCCACTACATCCTATGCAATATTAAACAATTGCACTAGAAAGTAAAACTTGTCCCACAAAAAACAATCCCTCATACGACTATTTGAATGAAAAATAAAGACAAAAAGCGAAAAAAGAAAATGCAAAAACAGAATGTAATTTAATTTCATAAATAGAGATGAGCGAGCACTAAAATGCTCGGGTGCTCGTTATTCGAGACGAACTTTTCCCGATGCTCGGGTGCTCGTGTCGAGTAACGAACCCCATTGAAGTCAATGGGAGACTCGAGCATTTTTGCAGGGGACCAAGGCTCTGCCTAGGGAAGGCTGGGTGAAAACCTGGAAACCTCAGAAAATGATGGAAACACCATGGAAATGGACAGGAAACAGCAGGGGCAGCATGCATGGATGCCTCTGAGGCTGCCTAATCCCATCATTATCCCAAATTCTCAGGCAACAACCTGGTGGTTACCCTCATGGCAATTGTGCTCACCCAGACCAAGAAAGGCGAGGCACATACCCATCACATGTTAGGGAAGCACCCAACTAGGTGCAAAGAAAAATTGTTTAGAGAGAGGGTCTGTAGGTGGACCTCCGGAAAAATTGTTTGGAGAGAGGGCCTGTAGGTGGACCTCCGGAAAAATTGTTTGGAGAGAGGGCCTGTAGGTGGACCTCCGGAAAAATTGTTTGGAGAGAGGGCCTGTAGGTGGACCTCCGGAAAAATTGTTTACAGAGAGGGCCTGTAAATGGACCTCCGGAAAAATTGTTTAGAGAGAGGGCCTGTAGGTGGACCTCCGGAAAAATTGTTTAGAGAGAGGGCCTGTAGGTGGACCTCCGGAAAAATTGTTTAGAGAGAGGGCCTGTAGGGGGCCCTCCGGAAAAATTGTTTAGAGAGAGGGCCTGTAGGTGAACCTCCGGAAAAATTGTGGTAAAAGAGTGCCAGTTGGACCTCTAAAAAATTAAGTTTTTTGGGTCAGCGTTAGGCAAAGACGACAAGGAGGAGGAGGAGTTGGAGGAGTAGAGAAGAGGAATCAGATACATAAGTAATGTTAATCTTTAGCTGCTTTCCCCCGGAGGAGATTTGAATTCCGGTGAAATCCAGGCTTTGTCCATTTTAATAAGCATCAGCCCGTCAGCGCTGTCAGTTGACAGGCGTGTACGCTTATCGGTGATGACGCCACCAGCTGCACTGAATACCCGCTCTGACAACACGCTAGCGGCAGGGCAGGCCAGCACCTCCATGGCGTACAGCGCCAGTTCAGGCCACGTGTCCAGCTTTGAAACCCAGTAGTTGTATGGAGCAGAGTGATCACGCAGGACGTTGGTATGGTCAGCTAGGTACTCCCTCACCATCTTTCTGTACAGCTCCCCCTACTCTGCCTAGACTGGGGACAGGTGACAGTGTCTTGCTGGGGTGACATAAAACTGGCAAAGGCCTTGGAGAGCGTTCCCCTGCCAGTGCTGAACAAGCTGCCTCCTCGCCTCCTCTCCCCCGCTACTTGGCCCACAGAACCATGCCTTCTACCGCTAGCGGCGTCAGATGGGAAGGATTGTTTCAGCTTGTGCACCAGGGCCTGTTGATATTGATTCACTCTCATACTCCTTTCCTCTGCAGGGATGAGAGTGGAAAGGTTCTGCTTGTACCGTGGGTCCAGGAGAGTGAACACCCAGTAATCGGTGTTTGAAAAAATGCTTCTAACGCGAGGGTCACGGGATAGGCAGCCTAACATGAAGTCTGCCATGTGCGCCAGAGTCCCAACACGCAAGAATTCCCTCTCCTCACTGGCCTGACTCTCCATTTCCTCCTCCTCCAAGTCCTCCTCTTCAGCCCTTACACGCTCAAGAGTTAAGAAGGACTGAGCACTGGTACCCTCTACTGTCTCGCCGACATTCTCCTCCTCTTCCTCCTCATCCTCATCCCCCTCCTCCGATACGCACTGAAAAACAGACCGGAGGGTGCTCTGGCTATCAAGCGACGTATCTTCCTCCACCGTCTCTTGTGACAAGCGCAAAGCATCCAACTTCAACAGGCAAAGCAGCGGGATGGTGAGGCTGATAATGGCGGCATCGCCGCTGACCATCTGTGTTGACTCCTCAAAGTTGCTCAACACCTGGCAGATATCAGACATCCACTCCTCATTGTAGACTTGAGGAATCTGAGTGACCTGACTACCAGTTCTGGTGGAAGTTGACATCTGGCAGTCTACAATCGCTCTGCGCTGCTGGTAAACTCTGGATAACATGTTTAATGTCGAATTCCATCTTGTGGGCACGTCGCACAAGAGTAGGTGAGCGGGCAGTTGTAGGCGGCGCTGCGCTGCCCTGAGAGTGGCAACATCTGTGGTCGACTTGCGGAAATGCGCACAGATGCGGCGCACCTTGGTGAGCAAATCAGACAGATTGGGGTATGTCTTGAGGAACCGCTGAACTGTTAGATTGAACACATGGGCCAGGCATGGCACATGTGTCAGTCTGCCAAGTTGCAGAGCCGCCACCAGGTTACGCCCGTTGTCACACACAACCATGCCTGGCTTGAGGTTCAGCGGTGCCAGCCACAGATCGGTCTGCGCCGTGATGCCCTATAACAGTTCTTGGTCGGTGTGCCTTTTGTCACCTAAGCTCAGCAGTTTGCTGAGTGCCTGTGCCAGTGCCTGCTGTTGCTTACCCACGGCACTGCTGCTGCGCCTAGAGCTACCGACTGAAGGCGCCGTGCCCACGGATGGTAATTCGGAGGAGGAGGTGGAGGAGGAGGAGGGGTTGGAGGAGGAGGCATAGTACATCTGAGAGACCGTGACCGAGGTAGGTCCCGCAATCCTCGGTGTGGGCAGTACATGAGCGGCCCCAGGGTCAGACTCGGTCCCAGCCTCCACCAAGTTAACCCAATGTGCCATCAGTGATATATAGTGTCCCTGCCCGGCAGCATTTGTCCACGTGTCCGTGGTTAGGTGGACCTTCTCAGAAACAGCGTTGTCAGGGCACGGATGATGTTCTGTGACACGTGCTGGTGTAGGGATGGGACGTCACATCGGGAAAAATAGTGGCGGCTGGGGACCGAATACCAAGGGGCAGCCACCGCCATGAGATTGCGAAAGGCCTCGGTCTCTACCAGCCTATAGGGCAGCATCTCCAGGCTCAGCAATTTGGAGATGTGGATGTTGAGGGCTTGGGCATGTGGGTGGGTGGAACTGAATTTCCTCTTGCGCTCCAGCGTCTGCTGTAAAGACAGCTGAACGCTGCGCTGGGACACATTGGTGGACGCTGTGGAGGATCGTGGAGGCGAAGGTGTGGTTTTCCGGCGGGAGGCATTCGTGCCGGGGTCCTGGGCAGGGGGTTGACTAGCAGAGGCAGCGAGTGACACAGGGGAAAGAGCAGTGGTGTGACCCGCAGGAGGTGAACGGCCTTGGTTCCATTGAGTGGGGTGTTTAGCACTCATATGAGGGGGCAGACTGGGGGGAAGGAGGTTGAGGTGGAGGAGCCAGAGGAGTGCTCCCTTGGGTAACGTGGGTGGACTGCGTTTAAGACTGACTGGTGGACAAATCACTTGAAGCATTGTCCGCAATCCACGACATCAGCTGTTCGCACTGTTGTGGTTTCAACGGTCCTCTACCACGTGTCCCTGTAAGTTGAGACATGAAGCTAGGGAGTGTAGCTCTGCAGCGTTCCCCTGCTCCCTCATCAGCAGGTACTGTCTCACCCTGCCCAGGACCATGGCCTCTGCCCCCTGCAGTAATTGAATGCCCACGCCCACGTCCTCGACCCTTAGCCCTGGGGTTCAACATTTTCTTTATATAAGTGTATTATATGTACAAAAAATGGGCCTGCTGTACTGAAACCCACAAACTTGTTCAATCTGAACAAGAAAATATATAGGTGGATAAGTTAGAGCAAAATTATGTATGTTATTACATACCGTGCAGTATGGAGCAATTATACTGAAACAATTAGATTAGGCAGACTTGGTCTGCTTAAGTGCAACCCAGACAAATGTTGCACAGAGATTTTTGTAATGTAGATGTATCAGTGAGAGCAAAAGACCTTTTTTAATTACGTGACGTACAGTATAGGTCACCTGGATAGAAAATACGGATTGTGGTTTGTATATAGGTGGATAAGTTAGAGCTAAATTACGTATGTTATTACATACCGTGCAGTATGGAGCAATTACACTGAAACTATTAGATTAGGCAGACTTGGTCTGCTTAAGTGCAACCCAGACAAATGTCGCACAGAGATTTTTGTAATGTAGCTGTATAAGTGAGAGCAAAAGACCTTTTTTAATTACGTGACGTGGTTTGTGGTGACTGGACAGCTGAACTGTGACACACAGAATCGTTCCACACAGCTGTATGAAATGGATTTGTATCACTGAGATAAAACAATAAAAAAAAAATTCTATATGGGGATAGCTGCACTACTAGTGCCAGCCAGCCCAGCCAGGAGACAAAAAAAAATTGTCTTGTAGCCCTTAGAATGGCTGTTGGGTTCTTTTGATATCACTCCTGCCTAACAGAGAACTAAATCCAGGCCCTAACACTCTCCCTAAAACGCAGCAGATCTGTCCCTAACCACATCCAGACGGCATCTGAGCCGAGCACCGCGGGCAGTCACTAGTATATTCCAGGGTCACCTGATCAGGCCAGCCAACCCCTGCTATCGACATGTAAGGGCCCCACATGATGCTGGGTGTACCGCAGAGTCTCCTGGCTTGTGATTGGCTGAGTTTATAGGCGCCAAAAATTCAAAATGCGGGAGATGCCATTTCCTCGAGCATGGCGAGATACTCGTCCGAGCAGCGAGCACTTACGAGTACCGTAATACTCGAACGAGCACCAAGCGTGGACGAGCATGCTCGCTCATCTCTATTCATAAATATAGATAGTTTAACTGCCACAAAATGTTTGCATAAGAAAAATGAGGACAAACATTGTTTCTAATAATGCTATAAAAACTGTAATGTGATTTTAACTAGGTAATACATGTGTTATGGATATGCAATAATAGATGTTATACATTTCTGTGCTTATGTTACAAAGAGTGGTCTGTCATAATTTTGCCTTTGCCTAATTACATACTTACAGGAGTCTATGACATTTCATATATTGCAATGTGTGAGTTGTGAGCATGTATATATGTAAGAAGTGGGTCTTATAACTTAAAGAATATCAGTTTATCTGCCGACCTTTCCTGATTGAAGGTTAAAATTATACCTCGCCTCAGCTAAATAGGTATTTCTCTTGCAGCTACTGGAATGCTCATTATCTTAGTAGGTGGCACTAAAAGGCCTATATTCAAGCATGTATTTTAAGGCAAGTAACTATAAAAAACACTTTCTGCTAAATGAACAAGAAAATAACTTAAGCATTAATTTTCTAATGGCAAAAACAAAAATAAGCCAGTAAAATCAATAAAGCATACAAATGCTTTAAACTTTTAAAGTATATAAAGTGGTTTTCTGGTACTTTAATATTGATGGCCTATCCTTAGGATAGCCCATAAATATCTGATCGGGGGGAGGGGGGGTACTCCTATTTATCAACTGATTGTTCAACAGCAGCTCTGGCACTAGATCTACACAGTTTTGTCCATTGTTCAGTGGACAGAGGTGGTTACATTCACATCAATTGGAGAAGCTATTCAGTAACCAACTCTGTCCACTACATAAATGGGTGAAGCTATGTAGTTCTGGTGCCAACTTCATCTAGTGAAACTACATCTGCCAAGTTTCATCTTATTTACTACCATGCTTATATCATTTTCATTTCTACCTGTGATTAAAACTTGAAAACCTACCTTGTGAAACCATGCATCTTTGCCCACTGTCTTCATGGGGTCTACCCTGTGCCGAAGTCCTATATATTTTTGATGGCCATAAAAATCAGCCTGATGAAGGTGGCGTTCCGCCACTGAAATGTGTAACTAGCCTTTTATTTATAGTTAGTATAGTTAACTATTAACTAACTAACTATGTATAGTTAGCCTTTTAATTTGTTTTATGTATGTTTTTAATAAACAATTTTAAGGATAGCTAGCAGATCAGTGCGCTTTTGTTTTTCTGCTTTTTGTTGAGCGAACGTGTTTTCGGACTCCATCTGGAGGGTCCTGGCGAAAAAGCGAAGTAGCTTGACCTATCCTCTTTACAGGAGAGACCACACCATTTCCTAATGTCATGCCTGGATTTGCACAACATTACTCTGTAAAGTATTCTCACCTTGAGTCCTTATCTTGGAACCCTAAGGTATTTCACAAGGGAGCACCCCCAATTGTTTTTGATTGTACAGTTAGATGGTTCATTCTGCTAGTTTTCCTTTTCTATGGGTCCATTTGAGTGATTAAAAATAAAATAAGTCCAGATGCTAGTTGAGCAACTCAACTTTTTCAGGCAGATGGTGTATGAACTGCCTACAAACAGGAAGCATAGCAACTTTGTTGGGAAACAAGAACACATGGCAATATTTTCACTTTTAACATATCAATTAGGTCATATTATCATTAACATTGATGTCCTGTAGCTGATGGCCTTAGAGTGAGTACAGCATGATCAGATTAAGAAAGTCTCCATTCTCCCTCAGAGTATAGTTGTCACAGCTCTGAAATCCAAACTTTTAGAACTTGTCAGGGGTTTACATCAGTCAGTAACGTCCAAACCCCCTGATGATTCTTCCCTCCATAACTTTTTTGAAGGTCTTACAGGAATTACATGATTCACTATTTACTTGTCACAAAGACGTAACTAAGACTAGCAAATTGATTTCCAGTATTGTGCTGACCTTTCTAACTTATAGATGTGAACACATATTAAAATTGCAAAACCTGTGTAGGGTCTGTCATATGGGACTCTTCACATTTTAGACAAGCTGTTCAGTTTTAACCTCTGCTCGTGCTTATTACACCTTGGACATAATTTGTATTGGATTTTATTATTGTTCTTCTGGAGTCTGAAGGCAACAAATTAGCATGAGTACTAATTTATTTATGAAACATATTGTGAGATAACAAGGGATTCCTGAGAATATTGGGGAGAATTTATGAAACTCTGTATGTCTGTTTTCTGATCTTCAAAAGTTGCAGAAATACTGTACATAAGCTGTCAGATGATCACTATGGGTCTCCTTTAGATCATTCTCCAGCAGGCCTGAAAATTCTACACATAAATACAGTATATAGATACAGTATCAGTAACAAGCTCTGTATATAATTATTATAGTAGTAGAGCCAAGCTCAGTACATAAAATCAGTACTAGAACCAAGCTTGGCTCATACAGTACTAAGTTCAGTAAATATAGTACTAAGCTCAGCAACTAAACATGGTACAAGAACAAAACACAGTACATAAATACTGTTCCAGATTAGGCCTATGAGGACCAAAACATCTGAACACAGTCCGCCAATGCAAATCAATAGTTGAAACCCAATTTCTCTGATATATCTACAACTTTGAGCCCTAATGCAATAATCAACTTTATTAATAAAATTCACTTATTTTTGCATCTATTTTGGAGTATGCGGAATTGTCTTCTACATTTATTGTGTGTATATTTCCCTTCTTATAAGTCCCTTCCTCCTCCCTTATCCCAGGAGTGTGACACGTGTTCACTTTAAAGGGGTTCTCCAAGTTAATTTATTGATGACCTATCCTCAGGATAGGTCATCAATATCAGATCGGCAGGGGTCCGACACCCGGCACCCCCACCGATCAGCTGTTTGAAGAGGAGGCGCGAACCGTACCAGCGCTGCCTCCTCTACATTGTTTACACGCTAGCCATAATAGGGGTAGCGGTGAGTAGGTGTAATTACACCTAACCGCCTGGTTCATTTCAACGGGAAGGCTCGTTCCCATACAAGTCTATGGGAGCGATTCTTCCCATTGAAATGAATGGGGCGGTGAGGTGTAATAACACCTGTTACAGCTAGCATGTAAACAATGAAGAGGGGGAAGCGCTGCCTCTTAGGAAAAGATGTTATCTCTTTTTGTTAATTTTTTATAAATGTTTGAATTTCCTCTCCCCATCCTCCCTAAGTTCTTGAATGCAATGATTGTAATAGCAAGTAATGTCAGAGTGACACTGACATACATAGCTATGGTTGAACACATGGTTGATTATTGTATTGTAATTGTTCACAGTCTAGGTAGGACTGAACCTAAGCATTAATGCAGTTGGTCTCCATTTGATGACCTGGTCGACGGCCTGGTGCGCACATGAAAAAAAAAAACTGTTCCATCAAGGAGACTAAACTGGCTGCTGGTACTTTGACTTCAGGAGGTGGGTAACTCTGCAGGGGGCAGGGAGGGGCCTCCCTTTCAGATACTCTGGTGGCAGGCATCTGCTCACTGAAAGCTGCAGAAAGCTGCATACACAGTGTTTCCTGGTAATAAAGTAGTTTTGCCTACCTTTCAGCAGTAGGAAAACATTGCTTTGATAGCGAGGGTCTAAAAGCATGACTATCCAGCAAGGGCGTAGCTAAAGGCTCATGGGCCCTGGTGCAACAGTTCAGCTTGGGGCCCCCTCTTCCTCAGCGTTGGTGCACTTAGCTTTTCTGCTACCCGAGGCAAATATTGAAATGCCCCCCATGCCAAATTCTCAACCTAACCCCTTCCCTCCAGTCCTACTGTTAAAGGGGTTGTCCTCTTTTTACTACTGATGACCTATCCTCAAGGTAGGTCATCAATATCAGATCGGCACTCCTGCCGATCAGCTGTTTGAAGAGAGGGCAGCGCTCATATAAGAGCTGCTTTCTCTGCTCTGTTCACCTGCTCACCATAGCATTTGCAGTGATGACTAGTAAACAGAGCAGAGAAGGACAACCCCTTTAAAGACATACATACTTGGAAAACATTACATACAGCCCTACAGAACATAAAGGGTTGTACATCCCCACATATGTACCTCTAGCATCCAGTGACTTCTCTTCTCTGATGTAGACGTTCTGTTTCCTCTTTTCCTCTTGTCAGACCAGACCGCAATGGTGACTTCTTTCAGACGCGTCTCGTCTCTGCAGAGTTTAACAAACAGACATCTTAATTTCCTACTTTTCCATCATCCTCTCACCTTCTCAACACCCCATCCTGCCACCCGCAATACTATACTGCAGAAACTGTCCCCCTGAAAATACTGGTACCACACAGAAAAAAGATGCCCCCTTACCTTTCAGATCAGATCCCCATATCAAACCCCAGATGTGACCCCCCATCTCCAGACCCCCATATAAGATGCCTATTAGACCTCCAGACCCCCATTAGACTTCCAAACCGCCATATCTGACCCCCATTAGACCTCCAAACACCCCTATCTGACCCCATTAAACCTCCAGACCCCCAATCAGACCCTCATTAGACCTGCAGACCCCCAATCAGACCCTCATTAGACCTCCAGACCCCCAATCAGACCCTCATTAGACCTCCAGACACCCATTAAAACATCTCTAGACCCCCAGTCAGACCCTTCAGAACCCCAGTCAGACCACCCTTCAGGCTCCTAATCAGACCCCCCTTCAGTCTCTTCTGGCTCCTAATCTGACCCCCCTTCTGGCCCCCATATCAAACCCCCCTTGTGGCCCCCATATCAGACCCCCCTTGTGGCCCCCATATCAGACCCCCCTTGTGGCCCCCATATCAGACCCCCCCCTTATGGCCCCCATATCAGACACTCCTTATGGCCCCCATATCAGACCCCCCTTATGGCCCCCATATCAGACTCCCCTTATGGCCCCCATATCAGACCCCACTTCTGGCCCCCATATCAGACCCCACTTCTGGCCCCCATATCAGACCACCCTTCTGGCCCCCATATCAGTACCCCCCCTTCTGGTTCCCATATCAGACCCCCCCTTCTGGCCCCCATATCAGACCTCAGATACGACTATAAAACAAATAAATAAACTTACCTCTCCTGCTGTGCTGCTCCTCTCCCGGTCCTCGCTGTCTCCTCTTCCAGGGCCCACAATGCAGTTACCTGACCTCCTGCAGCGTCAGGTGAGAGTGCGCTCTGTACGTCATGATGCTGCAGGCAGTCAGGACACAGCAGCGCAGTCCTCTTGAAGAGCGAGCAGGAGGAGGGGTAAGTACTGTACACTCCCCCTCCTCCTGCATACTAGCGAGCGCTTCCATTATTGAAGTGCTCACTAGTATTCCCTTTATAAGATGCACTGCATCTTATAAAGGGAAAAGTAGTATACCACTGGCATGGGGCCGGTCGCTGCGACCCCTATAGGTACACCAGTGCTATCCAGTAATCATCAGACTGCTTCATATGAATGATATGCCAGATATATCAGTACATAACCAAGTACGCATACAGCTTGCCATTCTGGCCAGTGTGTCTGAGGAGGCAGCAGCGGCCCCTTACTAACATGATTGGTTGTTGTGGCCCGGTATAATTGTCATTATCATCATCCTCCTGCCTCACCACCACTGAATCCTCCTCCTCCAGTAAAAGCTTCTCATCCTCATCCTCCTCTTCCACAGGACTTACTCTTTGTGGGCCTCCAACAGCTACAGGGCAGGCAGCAAGATGTGTTACCTGTTCTTCTTACACCATCATCTCCTGGCAAATTTTGTGGCCTCTTCAATGAGCTTCAAAATGTGAGCTGCCACTGCCTGATCTGGAAACAACAAATGCTCCCTAATGATGTGGTCTGATACATGACAAAAACATTCATGCCTTTACAAATTTTGTACAGATGCTCTAGCACAGGAGTGCACAACCTTTTTTGGTGTAGGGGCCGCATTGTCACAACAGTCTATTTCAAGGGGCCACAAAAAAAAGGTTAATCTGTGTTCATCATTGCTTCTTCATTCAGTTCTATTGATTATCTGTAGCACATTCATGATTACACAAGGAGATGTGCTCATGATTATCGTACATCTTTCATCCTGATAAAATATGCAAATCAGCCGATTCCTTGTTTATCGCCTGATCAGCGGCATGATTATACCAGACAGATTTCAGGAATGAGCGTATCTATGAAGACTTGTTTCTAGTAATTGTCCCGAATATCGTGCAGTGTAATAGGAATGTAGAGATTTCCCGGAAAAAAATATATTTTTAACACGTTCCCGCAGCATGGCCCTGAAACAGAAGATTCATACTCTCCTGCTCCCTGTCGCTCCCGCTGTCTCCATCTTCCAGTCCCCGCACTGTTTACATCCGGCTGGCTGTGGGCATGATCACTTGCGCCGCTCCAGCCAATAACCGGCTTCAGTGGTGATGTGGCCACAAGCAGCGTTTCACTACTGAAGTCAGTCATTTGCTGGAGAGGTGCTCCAGGACTGGAAGATGAAGACAGCGAGAGCAGCATGAAGCAGGAAAGTATGAATCTTCTGTTTCAGGGACCATGCTACAGAAACTTGTTAAAAATAATTTTTACTGGGAGACCCCTTTAAGTGGCAACATTTCCTTCCTGCCTTCTACTCTTAGGGTCCATTCACACGTCCGGAAAATGGGTCCGCATCCGTTCCGCAATTTTGCGGAACAGGTGCGGACCCATTGATTTTCAAATAATAGAACATGTCCTATTCTTGTCTGGAGCCACGGACAAGAACAGGCATTTCTATTATAGAGCCTGCCATGTGCGGTCCGCAAAATGCGGAACACACATGGACGGTGTCCGCGTTTTGCGGATCCGCGATTTACGGACCACAAAACACTTAAGGACGTGTGAATGAAGCCTTAAAGAGGCTCTGTCACCAGTTTTCAACCTATGTCATTAGATATATAGGCACATAGGGTTCTTAATCCTTTCACCACACATACCTTTATATGCCAGAAGCAATCAGCCATTAGCCAGGAAAACGCACTTTTATAAAAATATGCTAATGAGGCTTCGGAGCACCGTGGGGCGTGTTCTTCTTGTCTGAGCACCGCATCTGCGACAGCCTTCATGCTCCTAACACCGCCCTGCATCCTATAAACACGCCCCCCTTCTTCTTGATGAACAGCGCTAGACCCTCCGGTCTAGCGCTGAAATCCCGCGCCTGCGCACTGACCCGATGTATGGCGCATGCGCACTATAATTACAGCGCCGAACTCTGCAAGCGCTTTCTATTTAGCGCGCACGCGCCGTCACTTCCGGGTTCAGTGAAGTGAGGGCACGTGCGCGCTACATAGAAAGCGCTTGCAGAGTTCGGCGCTGTAAACGTATGACAGAAACTGGATCAGGTCATGCTGTGTATTATTACCGTGAATTCTGAGATTTGGGAAAAAATAGACTTAAAGGTTGTCTGGTCCCAAAATCAAAATTATTTTTCTGTGCTCCTAACATACCTCATCATGCATATATATGCCCCCAATACCTGTTTTAATGTCTGTGCTTTCTTTTCCCCTCTTTGGGCTTTAGAGTATCCTGACAGATCTGTTTATATGCCCCACTTCCTGTTTTTTTTTTTGTATGGAATACACTGCTGAGCTGTGTATATAATCCCATCTTGTACTATGCTGTCTGGTGTGGTGTGTTTCTAAGCTTATCATGTTAGATACTGTCTGCTGTGGCTCTGTATCTAAGTCTATAATCTGTGAGACAGTCTTCTCTTCCTGTATCAAAGATTCTCATGTGTGTTGCTGCCTCATGCATATGACTATATATCCGTTGTGTGGTCTGCACGTTGCAGATCCGCTAAATAAGTATACTGGCTATGTGCAATCCGCATAGTTTTGCAGACCCATTGACTTAAATGAGTTAAAGGTCTGAATTTTGAAGACCAGAATAGGACATGTTCTATGCACATGGAAGTCATCTGTGTGCTTTCCACATCCGTATGTCAGATCTGGTCCTCATCCACAGTATCCCCCTAACACTCACATCGAATGTGCCCCTGGTGATATCCAAAATGCCCCCAAGTGCTATACCGTATACTATACCCCAGTACCATCCACAGTGCTCCCAGTGATATCCAAGTGTGATCCACAGTGCCACCAGTGAGTGTCCCCAGTGACATCCACAGTGTCCCCCAAGTGTCATCCATAGTGCCCTCAAAGTGCGGTCCACAGTGTTCCCCAGTGGCATCTACAACATCTAGGCTGATGCTGTGATCCATGCACAGTGCTTACATTGTGCTGTGCATGATTCAGTATAGACTTCACACAGAAGCCTATACACTGAATAGACAGCTGGTGGTTCCGACGTATGCGCACTAGTGTGCAGGCATCAGCACCAAGGAAGGGTGGCAGGAAGCGGTGACTTCAGTTATGACACATCGTCTCTTGCTTTAGGGCAACATAACTTAAAGGTGCCCAAAGAGTTTACTAAACTATGATAAAAGATATATGCACAAAAAAATAACATACAAAGTAAGTGACATTGACCAAAGCTGTGAACAAAGTGAGTTCTATATCAACTAGTTCCCAACATGGCACCTGGATGAAGCCCATATGACACAAAGAGAGTGATGGAAGCAAGACACATCTTACACTAGTGATGTCCTCAATGGAGCTAAACTCTTTGTCTCCTTGTTACATAGTTTTATGTTTTCTAGCCTCCGGCCCCTCTTAAAGGTCTTTAGTGTGTAGTACATATATACAGTTACTTGAGAGTTCAGGAACGTCAGGTACCAGGCACCACTAACCAACTACATTACAAGGCATAAAAGGGGAAATAATCACTAAAGTACCTTGCTATACAGTACATTACACCCCTGTTCTCCCAACTGTTATAACTGTGCAACTGTTATTATACCATAATATGCCTCAGTTTAAAACTATAGGTATCTACCAAATAAGTAACTTATTCTACATAAATATCTCAATCCTATTCATTAAATCAAAAACAAAAAAACTATGTATGGACTAACAAGACTTTCTTTAGTAAGGATCTTCTTTGCTTCTGATCTTCTTAGGCCCCTTTCACACGAGCGTGTCCGGATTTGGTCCGGATGCGTTCAGGAAAATCCGCACCAAATCCGCACACAATTGCAGTCAGTTTTGACTGCGATTGCGTATGTTCTTTCAGTTTTTTCCACGCGGGTGCTGAACGTTTTGACGCGTTTATCACGCGCGTGCGAAAAAAATGAATGTTTACAAACAACATCTCTAAGCAACCATGCGTTAAAACCGCATTGCACCCGCACTTGTGTGCGGATGCAATGCGATTTTCACGCAGACCCATTCACTTCAATGGGGCCAGTTCTGCGTGAAAAACGCAGAATATAGAACATGCTGCGTTTTTCACGCAACGCAGAAGTGATGCGTGAAAAACATCGCTCATGTACACAGACCCATTGAAATGAATGGGTCAGGATTCAGTGCGGGTGCAATGCGTTCGCATCACGCATTGCACCCGCGCGGAAACATCGCCCGTGTGAAAGGGGCCTTAAATGCTCAGTCTCTGATGCCACTTCTTGATCTTGACTTGAGAATCCTCTTCTCATCTACTTTGTCTTTTCAATAAAGTCAGTAGAGTCAGCCATTCCTAAAAAAAGCAATCCGAAGTGGGCTTTGTTACTGCCTGGTATCTCGGTACCAAAGCCCACTTCGGATTGCTATTTTAAATATGCAGATATGAATACAGTAGGAATTCACTGAAGTCTTGCGTGACTTCGGACAACAAGAACTTTGGCTCCATGAGCGGAAACAGCATTAAATTCAAAGTATTTGAACAAATTGACTTCGAATCTATGATACGAATGTTGATTAGCTCCACCCTAGCTGCTACATTCATACTTAATCTCTTCTGTTATACATAGACTTACTGCACGCAGACTAAATGTCAGCAGGTGTTCTATAGGCGCTTTTCTCTAGTTCAACTGCTGGGCCATTCATACTTAATCTGTTCTGCTGTACATAGACTTATTGGGGAGATTTATCAAACTGGTGTAAAGAAGAACTGGCTTAGTTGCCCATAGCAACCAATCAGATTCCACCTTTTATTTTCTAAATAAGTTTTTAAAGGTGGAATCTAATTGATTGCTATAGTCAACTAAGCCAGTTCTACTTTACACCAGTTTGATAAATCTCCCCCACTGTGTGTCAGACCTAATGTCAACTGGTGGTCTAAAATGTAAGCGAGTTTATCTACTTCACCTGTTGTGCCATTAATACTTAATCTGTTCTGTTATATATAGACTTACTGTGCATCAGACTCAGTCTCAACAGGCAGTCAAATACATAGGCGTGTTTATCTAGTTCAACTGCTGCACCATTCATACTTAGTTACATAGAGTAGTTACATTAATGATTTAGTTACTGTGCACTAAAGGAACTGGCAGTACCAAAAATGTTGCTGTAGCCGGCACAAGTAGAAGCAGAAGAAGGGTTTGTGGTAGCAGCTGTTACTATAATCCAGCAGTCGTGTTTTTACCAACTATCCAGCTGTACCGGAATGCTTGACACACTATCCAACATCATCTCATGTGACAACAGATACACAAAGCCAGGAATTAGTGGGTTTCTCTGACACCACACTTAGTTGCATGGTCCAGCAACAAGCTCTGTACTCTCACCTGTCCTGAAACAGCCTCTTTCTTTTGCTGCTCCTTCTGCTCTGGAAATAATGTATGCTCCCGGCTCTGCTCCGCTTTTCAGCAAAGACGAGTTTAGTGAGGACAATCAGCAGCTACTGGCCAGGACAGACTTGGAGGAGAGGTCCACTGCATCCTCCTTTATGCGTGCAATTAGCAATGAAGACAGTTGAGTGGGAGCATGTGTTGTGAGCAGTCAGGGACCTGGCCATGAGACTGGTGAGGGTGACATAAGTGACAAACAGACAGTAGTGGATGATGATGTAGCTGATCGCACGTAGGAGCCAGGCGAAGAGGAGGCATCATCAGGGGGTGAGGGTGAAAGCTGGCCCATGAGTTAGTAGCAGGGTGGCAGTGTGGCGATGAGCCAGCAGGGTGGAAGCAGTGGGAGTAGTTGGTACTCATGAGTCGGCATGTAGTGAGTGAAAGGATAGCACTGGATTCCTTTGGGGCACACTCTGGTGTTGAGAATCTTCTGCCGGATGTTGGTTGAGGTGCCCTTGATGGTCTAGGTTTTAGTTTCAGGGAAGCAGGATCCCTGAGGTTCGTTATGCCAGCACCTTTGGGTGCAAGTAGGTGATAAGTTCACACAATGAGTAGACCAGTTTTCTTAACAAAGGTGCACTAAAGTCATTTGTAGCAAGGCAACTTCTATTCTACAATGGTTCTGGTTAGTTCCCAGAAGTTGCATAAGGGGTTGTTTCCTCTCTAGCAATTTTCCTCTTATTTCTCTAGGTTGGAGGGATGCACTGTCTCTGCTATACTGTATAATCATATACTTCGGTTCACAATAGCTGCAGTATCCTCTCTAAGAATACTAATACTGAAAGGTGGCCTTTCTGTCTTTGGTTATGGTGGCCAGTTAGTAGCTTGGAATCTCTCCACAAAATTCAAAGGAGGCTAAAGCCTGATAAACGACAATTACCTTCCTTGGCCAATATTCTGACTCTCTCTCTCTGGGTTGCCTGGATCTTCTGTGATCTTTCCCTTCTGGATGCTAGTGCATGGAACTACTCTGGGGTCTAGATAACTCTCCACAATGACTGCTGAGGTGTTACTTTTACCTCCGAAAACTCACTACACTGCTCTCCACTTACTTGCTTTCTCTGAGAGAGAGAAGGGTGAAGTTTGCCCTGGGAGACTCCCTATGCAACTTTGTGGGAACTCAGGTACAAGTACATTTTCATGAAACACAATAGCAGTGTGTTTCAGGACACTGCACATCAGAGCAGGTGTTTGATATGGCAGGTGGCATAGTTTCCCCAAAGAGAACTCTCCTTTTAACAAAAAATTTTAAGAGACAAACCTTTAAAAAGATGAATCAGGAGTTAATCAACCAGAATTTCCAGACACTGGTGCCTGATGCAACAGACTAGATCATTGTTTTGGACCCACTCCTGTTTTTGCCCTACAAATACTGATAAAATGCTGATCAAAGTGAAGGAGGATGCTCAAAATAGAAGATCCACACAACATTCTGTCACAGGGCCACTACTGAATCTTGAGCCACTGCACAATTTAGTCCATGCCAATAAATTAGATACGACTCTAATATCGACCTATAAGGCTGGGTTTACACTTCAGTAATTTTTTCAGTTATTTACATCAGTTTTTGTGAGCCAAATTCAGTATCATGAACAGATCTACACCTGTTCTGTGGGTTTGACCCACACCTGCTTTTAGCTGACAATAAATGATGAGAATAACTGACCAAATAACTGAAGTGTGATCTGAACCTAATGGTCCAATCATTCTACAGGTAACAGAATGGATTCAAAAACATGTTTGCAATACCACAACATGGATTAAATTTTTTTTTCTTTTTCTCTACTACTTTATTAGTACTGCCTTCATGTCTTTTTTTTTTGTTCAGATAAAGAGTCATTTGGACACAGCTCCTGCAGGGGCATGCAACTTTTTTGCTTAACTTGAAGGCTGCTGTATCCTTTTTTTTTTTTAACAGAAGGGATTAGCTAGGATTGTTGGTGACCTGCAAGATGGTGTGCACATCCATAAATGTGACCTTTCTGTCATTCTGACACAGAATAACTGTTTCACTACCAGAAAGGATTACCTATGCATGTTGGTACAATGCATACCGATGTACACCGAGAAACACTGTCCTGTAAGTTTAATTACATGTTGGGAATGGCCTGATTTAACATTCTTCGTGACAAATTATTTCAACGAAATTCGATGAAACGTCCAAATCAAATTTTTGAAAACTTTGTTCATCTCTAATCAGAGGTCTGTTTGCAGATATGGGAGATCTGGATGCCAAGATGACTGATTACATGGAGGATACAGCCCTGCCACAAATACAACCGGATGCTAGGAATAAATTGGATTCTCCTTTTTTGGAGGGAGAACTTCAGGCAGTTATTTTTTCACTACCTGGAGGAAAAAGCCTTGGTCTGGATGGATTCACAGCAGCCTTTTATAAAACTTTCAAATCCCTTTAATAGCATTTTTCTGTGCCCATTCCCACATGACTGTTGTCCCTAAACCAAATAAGGCGTATTCGGTATGCAGCAACTATCACCCAATTTTCTTAATCAATTGTGACATTAACTATACTCCAAACTGTTGGCAAATCATCTGAGGGATGTTATCCTGGCTACCATTCATGTTGATCAGGTTGGTTTTGTTCCTGGAAGAGAGGCCAAGAATAACACTTTACGTAC
Source organism: Rhinella marina (assembly GCA_900303285.1). Taxonomy (NCBI): domain Eukaryota; kingdom Metazoa; phylum Chordata; class Amphibia; order Anura; family Bufonidae; genus Rhinella; species Rhinella marina. Next base: position 45,393 of record ONZH01024615.1, read on the forward strand.
TCTCAATCAAATCTCACATGTCCAAAGCCGCAAAATGCTTTTCTGTTTATTATGGCAATTGATAGGGTCCACTGCAGGTTCTTACGGGCAACCTTGCACCAACTAAGCTTGGGTTTTCACTTTAAGAAGTGATGGCTTTGTAATCTAAGCTGGTAGCTACGATACGAATCAATGGCATTCTATCAGACTCTATTGAAATAAGAAACGGTGCATGCCAGGGATGTCCTGTGTCTCCTCTGCTGTATAGCTTGACAATGGAACATTTTGCGACAATGCTACAGCATAAACTTCTATTCATGGACAATAAACATAATAGACTGCATTGTTTGCAGATCATCTGTTGTTATATGTGTCCTCCCCTAGTATGTCTCTCCTTTTGGTTCTTAAAGAATTTGAAAGGTTGGACAGTTTGACAAATTTCAAATCTAACGTGTCCAAAACAGGATCTCTCAACATCTCCCTACCCACCTCAGAATTACATTCTTTGGAACAAAATTACAGGTTCAAGTGGCAGGAGACTAGTATCACTTATCTTGGTGTGATGAATGAGATAAAGATTATATATTCCCTAGGTGTCTCTATTATTTCCAGAGTGGCTCTATATGCTTACCAATTGGTTATTTTAGGACCTTGCAAAGGGCCATTATAAGATTTTTATAGGACACTAGTAGGCTACAATTGAATAAGTTAGGGTGGGTTAACTCGATCTGAAACTATATGATAAGGCAGCTGCTATTGCCAGAATATTGAACTGGGTGCCCTCAGAATTTAATAAACAATGGTTGGAGTTGGAATTCCATTTTGCCCCTTGGGACCTAAGGATTGCCGGGCAAAATGGAATTCCAACTCCAACCATTGTTTATTAGTAGAGATGAGCGAGTAGTGAAATATTAGAAAGTTCGAAATTCGATTCGAATAGACCGCGATATTCGACTATTCGACCGAATATCGAATCCCATTAAGGTCTATGGGAAAAAAAATGCTCGCCACTTGGAAATCTCAATTCGACCACTTGGAGGTCACCAAGTCCACCCTGAAACCTCAGAAAAGGATGCCAACACTGCTGGAATGCAACTGGGACAGCAGGGGAAGCATGTCTGGGTGCATATAACGCGCCCAAGTCGCACTATTACGCCACTATCACAGCCTCTCAACAATACACTCCAAAGACAATATAACCTCTCTGTAAAGTGAGACCATACAAGGAAACCTTCTTTCCTCTACATTGCCATGGACCCCAAGCCAAACTAGACAAAAAAGAAGATAAAATTCTGCACCCCTTAAAATCACGTTGCCTATGACAACCACAGATGGCATAGGCAAGGGGGAAAGCAATCAAGCCATCACTATTTTTCCCTCTGTGCCATCCCTGCCTTGCCCAGGCACATGTCCCAAAACATCATCCACGCCCGAGTAACACGGTTACTGCAAAAGGCCATTTGACCACCAACACTTTGGTTTGAGGCCGGGGATGCTACATCTCCCTGACAGCACACTGGGTGAATGTTGTGGAGGCGGGGACGGGCAAACCTGCTACCCCCACCCAAGTTTTGGGCCTTGGTTCTGTCTGGATTTCCGCAACCCTTACAGACAGCTCGGCAAACCCCTCCTTCTCCTTCTAGATTTGTTAAATCTGTCCACCACCCAGTCAAGTCCACAAAGTCCAGTCTCGTCGATAGCCTGCAGAAACTGCAGGGACCTCACTCTGACCCTCCTTCCTCCCACCCTGCCCAATGTTATCAACCCAGTGTTCCCACCCATGCAAGAATCGCAGGAGCTATCTGAGGATTTTGTTTGTTCTGATGCCCAAACACTGGAGCAAGCTCCATCTCTAGCTGATGGTGGTGTGGAACGGGCACTAAAGTGTAAAATGATTAGGGACGATGATGAGACACAGTTGCCAGCAAGGGAGGCTGTTGGAGCAAAGTGAGGCAGTGTAAGAGGAGGTGGTTGAGTATGACGAAGTCAGTGACCCGACCTGGGCCAGTGTCATGTCTAGCAGGTAAAGCAGTGGGGATGTTGAGGGATGCGTAGGACCGCAAAAGGCAGGAAGAGGCCGTGGGCTGGCCAGAGGCTCATGGAGAAGGCAGGCTAGAGCCCGCAGGGCCGCATCTCTTCCCTATAACAGGCCCCCACACAAAGCTCTCCCATCGACGGCTCTTAGATCTTTGTTGTGAAAATATTTTAATGAGTGCGCAAAGTTAGCTTGAGGTGAGCCCTCGAAAAAATTACATGGTGGCCCAAGAGGTGAAACCTCTTAAAAATTGTATTAAGGCCCAAGAGGTGAGCCATAATAAAAATTGTTTGTAGGCCCAAGAGGTGAGACGTCTTAAAAATTGTGTGGAGGCTAAAGAGGTGAGACCTCTTAAAAATTATGTGGAGGCCCAAGAGGTGAGACCTCTTAAAAATTATGTGGAGGCCAAAGAGGTGAGACCTCTTAAAAATTGTTTGTAGGCCCAAGAGGTGAGACCTCTTAACAATTGTATTAAGGCCCAAGAGGTGAGCCATAATAAAAATTGTTTGTAGGCCCAAGAGGTGAGACCTCTTAAAAATTGTTTGTAGGCCCAAGAGGTGAGCCATGAGAAAAATTGTTTGTAGGCCCAAGAGGTGAGACCTCTTAAAAATTATGTGGAGGCCAAAGAGGTGAGACCTCTTAAAAATTGTTTGTAGGCCCAAGAGGTGAGACCTCTTAACAATTGTATTAAGGCCCAAGAGGTGAGCCATAATAAAAATTGTTTGTAGGCCCAAGAGGTGAGACCTCTTAAAAATTGTTTGTAGGCCCAAGAGGTGAGCCATGAGAAAAATTGTTTGTAGGCCCAAGAGGTGAGACCTCTTAAAAATTATGTGGAGGCCAAAGAGGTGAGACCTCTTAAAAATTGTTTGTAGGCCCAAGAGGTGAGACCTCTTAACAATTATGTGGAGGCCAAAGAGGTGAGACCTCTTAAAAATTGTTTGTAGGCCCAAGAGGTGAGACCTCTTAACAATTGTATTAAGGCCCAAGAGGTGAGCCATAATAAAAATTGTTTGTAGGCCCAAGAGGTGAGACCTCTTAAAAATTGTTTGTAGGCCCAAGAGGTGAGACCTCTTAAAAATTATGTGGAGGCCAAAGAGGTGAGACCTCTTAAAAATTGTTTGTAGGCCCAAGAGGTGAGACCTCTTAACAATTGTATTAAGGCCCAAGAGGTGAGCCATAATAAAAATTGTTTGTAGGCCCAAGAGGTGAGACCTCTTAAAAATTGTTTGTAGGCCCAAGAGGTGAGCCATGAGAAAAATTGTTTGTAGGCCCAAGAGGTGAGCCATAAATATTTTTTTTTTTTTTTTTACGGAGCAATTCTACGGCGGTTAAGGAGGAGGTGGAGGAGGAAATGGCACTTCATACAGATGGCACTTCACTTTTGGCTGCTTTCCACTGTTGGAGAAGCAAAGTCTGGGTCAATCCACTTGCTGTTCATTTTGATTAGCGTCAGCCTGTCGGCACTGTCGGTTGACAGGCGGCTGCGCTTATCGGTTATAATGCCCCCGGCTGCGCTGAACACCCTTTCTGATAGCACGCTGGCGGCAGGGCAGGCAAGCACCTCCAAGGCGTACAGGGACAGTTCCAGCCACGTGTCCAACTTGGAGACCCAGTAAGTGTAGGACGCCGAGGGATCGGGGAGGACAGGGGTACGGTCTGCCAGGTACTCCCGCAACATCCGCCGATACTTGTCCCTCCTGCTGATAGCGGGCCCCGCAGTGATGGAAGTTGCACGAGGGGGTGCCATGAACGTGTCCCACACCTTGGAGAGTGTTCCCCTGGTGGCTGTGGGCCTGATCGATGTTGTGGGACTCTGGGAGACCCTCTCCTCTCTGCCGCCAGCGATGGTGGGTGGGAAAATCTCCATCATGTTCTGCACGAGTTCCCTCTGGTATTCCAGCAATCGATTCGTCCTCTCCTCTACCGGAATAAAAGAGGAGACGTTATCTTTATACCGGGGGTCCAGGAGTGCGAAGACCCAGTACAGTTTGTTCTCCACTATCCGGACAACACGTGTGTCCCGGGAAAAGCAGCCCAGCATGAAGTCAGCCATGTGTGCCAGACTCTGAATAGGCATGACGTCACTGCCCCCACCAGAAGGATCACTTGCCATTTCCTCCTCTTCCTCTTCCGCCTCCTCTCCGCCCCATCCGCGCTGAACCAATGGGACGCACACAGCCTGACTGCTACCCTCGCCGCCAGCATCCGCCTCCTCTTCCACAGCCACCTCCACGTCGTCCTCCTCCTCCTCATCCTCCTCCTCCTCCTGCAACTGCCACCGAGAAGCAGACAAAAGTGTGGTCTGACTGTGTAGCTCCGTTGCGTCTCCTCCTACCCCCGTCTCCTCTGCGTGCAATGCGTTCTCCCTTATTGCGATGAGCGATTCTTTAAGGACGCATAGGAGCGGGATGGTTACGCTCACTATAGCGTCCTCGCTGCTGACCTTCTTGGTGGACTCCTCAAAGATACGCAGTACATCGCATATGTCTGCCATCCATGGCCACTCGTGGTTGGCAAACTGAGGGAGCTGAGTTGGAGGCACGCGTGGATTCATAATCTGGTACTCCATCAATGCTCTCTGCTGCTCACACACCCTGGCCAACATGGAATAGGTGGAATTCCAGCGAGTCGGCAGGTCGCACAACAGCCGATGTTCAGGCAAATGGAGGCGTTGCTGGAGTTTTTTTAAGCTAGCAGCAGCTACAGTTGACTTCCGAAAGTGAGCGCACAAGCGCCGCACTTTCACCAGTAGCTCTGCCAGGTTGGGGTAAGTCTTTAGAAATTTTTGGACTACCAGATTAAAAACGTGGGCCAGGCATGGTACGTGATTGAGTTCGGCAAGCTCCAGAGCCGCCACCAGGTTACGGCCGTTATCGCACACGACCATGCCTGGTCCTAGCTGCAGCGGCGACAGCCACATCTCCGTCTGCTGCAATATGGCGTCCCTCACCTCTGGGGCGCTGTGCTTCCTGTCGCCCAAGCTGATGAGCTTAAGCACCGCCTGCTGACGTCTCCCCGCGCCAGTGCTGCAACGCTTCCAGCTAGCGGCTGAGGGCGATGTTAAGGCAGAGGAGGAGGAGGAAGAGGAGGGGGGTTTATCAGAACCCGTGCTGGCAATCTTGGGCGGGGGTGGTAGGTAGGCCGTCTCTGTTTGCGACCCCGTCCCCGCTTCCACAACATTCACCCAGTGTGCCGTCAAAGAGATGTATCGTCCCTGGCCGCAAGCGCTTGTCCACGAGTCGGTGGTCAAGTGGACCTTTGCGCTGACTGCGTACCTCAGGGCCCGCCTGATGTTACGCGACACGTGCTGGTGCAGGGCGGGGACGGCACTCCGGGAAAAGTAGTGGCGGCTGGGGACGGAATAGCGAGGTGCGGCAGCCGCCATCAGGTCGCGGAAGGCCTGCGTCTCCACAAGCCTAAACGGCAACATCTCCAGGGCCAGCAGTTTGGAGATGTGGCAGTTTAAGGCTTGGGCTTGGGGGTGACTCGAGGCGTACTTCCGCCTGCGGTCGAACGCCTGCGAGATGGACAGTTGATGGGACGAGGAGTGTGAAGGTGCAGGCGAAGATGCGGGGGAAGGGGAGGCTGAAGGAGAAGGCCCCAAAGTAGCCGAGGCAGAGGCAGATGTGGAGGTGTCCTGGCTGGAGGTCTGGACCGCAGTGGCAGCACACAACAAAGGGGAAGAGGCAGTGGCAGGAAGACCTTGCGCAGGTTGTATTGCGTTTGCTCTCTCCCACTCAGCCCAGTGCTTGACTTCCAAGTGACGCCGCATGCCTGAGGTGGTCATATTGCTCTTCTCAGAGCCCCTACTCAGTTTTGAGTGGCAGAGTGTGCAAACCGCGCTCAGTTTGTCATCCGCACAAACATTAAAAAATCTCCACACCACAGAAGTACGAGGCCTCGATGGGGGAGCTTCGCGCGACTGCCTGCTGCCGGGAACAGCTTCGGCCCTGCTGGCTGTGGCCTCACTTCTCTGTCTGGACTGTCCTCTGCCTCTGGACATCCTGCCTGGACATCCCTCTGCCTGTGGACATCCCTCTGCCTCTGGACATCCCTCTGCCTCTGGACATCCCTCTGCCTCTGGACATCCCTCTGCCTCTTGCTGCCTTTTTCGGTGCTGCGCAGACCACCACCTCTCCACTGCTTTCCCCGCTGGACATCACCCCTGGCCAAGTGGGGTCGGTCATTTCGTCATCCACCACCTCCTCTTCCACTTCCTCACTCTGCTCCTCCTCCTGCCCACTGGACATTCCAACAGCCTCCCTTGATGGCAACTGCGTCTCATCATCATCATCGCTCATGATAACAGATGCTGGTTCAGGGTCCACATCAGCAGGAGATGGCGAATACTCAAGTGGTTGGGCATCACTACAAACAAATTCCTCTGGTAGCTCCAGGGATTCTTCCGGCACATCTGAAAAAGGACCCGAAAAGAGCTCCTGGGAGGGGTCAAGGGTGGGTTGACTCTGTTGGCCAGGTGTGGAGGAAGGAGGGTCAGAGTGAGACTGTGTGGATGACTGGCTGGTGGACAACTGTGTGGAAGCGCTATCGGCTATCCATTGCACCACCTGTTCACACTGCTCAGGCCTCAACAGCGGTGTAACCCACCCCCTGCTTAACTGTCCCATAAAGGCAGGGATTCTGGATGAGCGGAATCCTGGCTGCCCCTCACCAGCACGCATTGTATCCCCACTGTCTTCAACAAGGCCCCCCCAACAGCATTTCCGCGCCCCCGTCCTCGTCCACGTCCAGGTCCGATTTCGCTAGCCCTCCGCATTTTTTTTTTTTGTTACAATATTTGGCGTACACAGCCGTGTACTAACAGGTCAGACGGTGTGTATTAACACCACGTATATACAAGATTTTTGCAAGCACGCAGAACGCACAGTACAGGTGCCAAATAAAATGGCCTTTTTTTTTATATTTCTAGGTACACAGCCGTGTACTAACAGGTCAGACGGTGTGTATTAACACCACGTATATAAAATAATTTTGCAAGCACGCAGAACGCACAGTACAGGTGCCAAATAAAATGCCTTTTTTTTATATTTCTAGGTACACAGCCGTGTACTAACAGGTCAGACGGTGTGTATTAACACCACGTATATAAAATAATTTTGCAAGCACGCAGAACGCACAGTACAGGTGCCAAATAAAAGGCCTTTTTTTTAATATTTCTAGGTACACAGCCTTGTACTAACAGGTCAGACGGTGTGTATTAACACCACGTATATACAAGATTTTTGCAGGCACGCAGAACGCACAGTACAGGTGCCAAATAAAATGCCTTTTTTTTATATTTCTAGGTACATAGCCGTGTACTAACAGGTCAGACGGTGTGTATTAACACCACGTATATAAAAGATTTTTGCAAGCACGCAGAACGCACAGTACAGGTGCCAAATAAAAGGCCTTTTTTTTTAAATATTTCTAGGTACACAGCCTTGAACTAACAGGTCAGACGGTGTGTATTAACACCACGTATATACAAGATTTTTGCAAGCACGCAGAACGCACAGTACAGGTGCCAAATAAAATGCCTTTTTTTAAATATTTCTAGGTACACAGCCGTGTACTAACAGGTCAGACGGTGTGTATTAACACCACGTATATAAAATAATTTTGCAAGCACGCAGAACGCACAGTACAGGTGCCAAATAAAAGGCCTTTTTTTAAATATTTCTAGGTACACAGCCTTGTACTAACAGGTCAGACGGTGTGTATTAACACCAAGTATATACAAGATTTTTGCAAGCACGCAGAACGCACAGTACAGGTGCCAAATAAAATGCCTTTTTTTAATATTTCTAGGTACACAGCCGTGTACTAACAGGTCAGACGGTGTGTATTAACACCACGTATATAAAATAATTTTGCAAGCACGCAGAACGCACAGTACAGGTGCCAAATAAAATGCCTTTTTTTTATATTTCTAGGTACACAGCCGTGTACTAACAGGTCAGACGGTGTGTATTAACACCACGTATATAAAATAATTTTGCAAGCACGCAGAACGCACAGTACAGGTGCCAAATAAAAGGCCTTTTTTTTAATATTTCTAGGTACACAGCCTTGTACTAACAGGTCAGACGGTGTGTATTAACACCACGTATATACAAGATTTTTGCAAGCACGCAGAACGCACAGTACAGGTGCCAAATAAAATGCCTTTTTTTTATATTTCTAGGTACACAGCCGTGTACTAACAGGTCAGACGGTGTGTATTAACACCACGTATATAAAATAATTTTGCAAGCACGCAGAACGCACAGTACAGGTGCCAAATAAAAGGCCTTTTTTTTAATATTTCTAGGTACACAGCCTTGTACTAACAGGTCAGACGGTGTGTATTAACACCATGTATATACAAGATTTTTGCAAGCACGCAGAACGCACAGTACAGGTTCCAAATAAAAGGCCTTTTTTTTAATATTTCTAGGTACACAGCCTTGTACTAACAGGTCAGACGGTGTGTATTAACACCACGTATATACAAGATTTTTGCAAGCACGCAGAACGCACAGTACAGGTGCCAAATAAAAGGCCTTTTTTTTAATATTTCTAGGTACACAGCCTTGTACTAACAGGTCAGACGGTGTGTATTAACACCACGTATATACAAGATTTTTGCAAGCACGCAGAACGCACAGTACAGGTGCCAAATAAAATGCCTTTTTTTTATATTTCTAGGTACACAGCCGTGTACTAACAGGTCAGACGGTGTGTATTAACACCACGTATATAAAATAATTTTGCAAGCACGCAGAACGCACAGTACAGGTGCCAAATAAAATGCCTTTTTTTTATATTTCTAGGTACACAGCCGTGTACTAACAGGTCAGACGGTGTGTATTAACACCACGTATATAAAATAATTTTGCAAGCACGCAGAACGCACAGTACAGGTGCCAAATAAAAGGCCTTTTTTTTAATATTTCTAGGTACACAGCCTTGTACTAACAGGTCAGACGGTGTGTATTAACACCACGTATATACAAGATTTTTGCAGGCACGCAGAACGCACAGTACAGGTGCCAAATAAAATGCCTTTTTTTTATATTTCTAGGTACACAGCCGTGTACTAACAGGTCAGACGGTGTGTATTAACACCACGTATATACAAGATTTTTGCAAGCACGCAGAACGCACAGTACAGGTGCCAAATAAAAGGCCTTTTTTTTAATATTTCTAGGTACACAGCCGTGTACTAACAGGTCAGACGGTGTGTATTAACACCACGTATATACAAGATTTTTGCAAGCACGCAGAACGCACAGTAGGTGCCAAATAAAATGCCTTTTTTTTAATATTTCTAGGTACACAGCCGTGTACTAACAGGTCAGACGGTGTGTATTAACACCACGTATATAAAATAATTTTGCAAGCACGCAGAACGCACAGTACAGGTGCCAAATAAAAGGCCTTTTTTTAAAATATTTCTAGGTACACAGCCTTGTACTAACAGGTCAGACGGTGTGTATTAACACCACGTATATACAAGATTTTTGCAAGCACGCAGAACGCACAGTACAGGTGCCAAATAAAATGCCTTTTTTTTATATTTCTAGGTACACAGCCTGTGTACTAACAGGTCAGACGGTGTGTATTAACACCACGTATATACAAGATTTTTGCAAGCACGCAGAACGCACAGTACAGGTGCCAAATAAAATGCCTTTTTTTATATATTTCTAGGTACACAGCCGTGTACTAACAGGTCAGACGGTGTGTATTAACACCACGTATATACAAGATTTTTGCACGCACGCAGAACGCACAGTACAGGTGCCAAATAAAATGCCTTTTTTTAATATTTCTAGGTACACAGCCGTGTACTAACAGGTCAGACGGTGTGTATTAACACCACGTATATAAAATAATTTTGCAAGCACGCAGAACGCACAGTACAGGTGCCAAATAAAAGGCCTTTTTTTTAATATTTCTAGGTACACAGCCTTGTACTAACAGGTCAGACGGTGTGTATTAACACCACGTATATACAAGATTTTTGCAAGCACGCAGAACGCACAGTACAGGTGCCAAATAAAATGCCTTTTTTTTTATATTTCTAGGTACACAGCCGTGTACTAACAGGTCAGACGGTGTGTATTAACACCACGTATATACAAGATTTTTGCAAGCACGCAGAACGCACAGTACAGGTGCCAAATAAAATGCCTTTTTTTTATATTTCTAGGTACACAGCCGTGTACTAACAGGTCAGACGGTGTGTATTAACACCACGTATATAAAATAATTTTGCAAGCACGCAGAACGCACAGTACAGGTGCCAAATAAAAGGCCTTTTTTTTAATATTTCTAGGTACACAGCCTTGTACTAACAGGTCAGACGGTGTGTATTAACACCACGTATATAAAAGATTTTTGCAAGCACGCAGAACGCACAGTATAGGTGCCAAATAAAATGGCCTTTTTTTTATATTTCTAGGTACACAGCCGTGTACTAACAGGTCAGACGGTGTGTATTAACACCACGTATATACAAGATTTTTGCAGGCACGCAGAACGCACAGTACAGGTGCCAAATAAAATGCCTTTTTTTTTTATATTTCTAGGTACACAGCCGTGTACTAACAGGTCAGACGGTGGGTATTTACACCTGGTATACAAAAAGGGTATTGCAGGCACACAGAACCCAGAACACTAGAGCCAAAGAAACTGTATTTAAAAAAAAAAAATGTACACAGCCGTATACTGCCAGAAGATCAGATGGTGCATATACACACTAGGTATATAACAGGGTTTTGCAGCCAAAAAGAACGCAGAACAGTAGTGCCAAATATAGTTTGGTATGTAGCAGAGCACCTAATACACCACTAATGCCTCTCTCTGTCCCTACTCCAGCAGCTATCCCTGAATACAGCAGCCGTTCTCTGCAGAGTGTATATGGTAGTAAAGCTATCACTGTACTGCACTATAGTAGCCCTGATAAGGGCTTTTAATCACGCTCCTGCCTGTCCAACAGCTAAAACCTATCTCTCCCTTCTCCAGCCTCTGTCCCTGACTAAGTTCACGCAGCATATGCAAACGAGCAGGAAGAGCTGAGTTTTTATGATTCGAGGTCACGTGGTTTTTCCAGCCAATCCATGTAGACGCCGTTTTCGCGCTGCCAGCGTGCTCCGCGGGCCTGTCATACCCCCCCTGCATGGTGATTGGTGGAAAAAGAGCGCCAGGGAAGGTGGGAGGGGAAACAAATTCTAAGTGCGCCATCACCGTTATACTCGATCGAAATCGAGTATGCCGAATAGCGTAGTATTCGATCGAATACCGGCTCGAACACTACTCGCTCATCTCTATTTATTAGATTCTGAGTGCACCCAGTTCTAGTTGGCTAGAGGACAGACAATGACTAGGTCAGGCTCAATTCTTGATTGCTCATATTCTGGTGATCTGGGATAATTGGTTATCTAAAAAGAAGATTAGCACTAGTAATTAACACGTCGCCTTTTTTGGACCTGAGGTCTTGAAAATGTGTACGTTTGCACATGACATTTCTTTGCGATCCCAGGTGAAGTAGAAGAATTTTTAAGAAAATATTGCATTGGTATTACTGTCCCATATGTGCTCGCCTGTTCCTGAGACTTGTTGGCGGTGTGATTCAGAACAGGGCTCCACATCAAAACGTTCTTGGATTGCATTTTACAGAGGTATAAAAATGTATCTGGGAAATATATCCCTAATACTCTTCAATGAACACTTATACCTAACAGCTGGAACCTTGGCTCAAGTCAAAAAGAATATTCTACATTATCTTCTTACAGCAGCTATGATGGTTAGTCCAAGATATTAGAGATCAATAGTAGTCCTCTCTCATGAATGGTCTGAAGAAGTTTGACTAGAATGGAGAAACTAATTACCGATGGCTCAACAACCATTTTGAACCCTGTGTACTGTAGCTCCTCTATGCAGAGCGAACACCACAAATTAGTATTGGCAGCCTATAAGTGTGAGGTCTTCTGTATGCTTCCTCCCACCTTTTTTGTGTGTGCTTTCTCTTCCCCTCCCCTCTGGTCACACATTATCTTTTTTTTTCTTCTTCTTCTTCTTCTCTTCCTTCACAGCAGATGCTTGCTTCTCCAGAACTTTATCTGGATTAACCCTTAAGGCTGTATTACACCTGCCAATTTTTCGGCAGATGGTCACTAACAAGCATTCGTCTGAACGCTTGTTAGCGATCATCTTGCAGTGTAATACTGCCGCCGATTGCCCGATGAACGAAGAAAAGTTTGTTCATCAGGCAATTGTGATTTTTAAACATGCTTAAAAATCATTGTCGGCGGTAGATCTTCTGATGGCAAACTGCTGGACAGCATGGGAACGAGGAATGGCACGCTGAGGAGGAGATCGCTGTATGTAATAGCAGCAATCTCCTCCGCTAGCTAGCAGGCAATTGCCGGAGGGAACCATTCCCTCCGGACAATCGCTTGCTCAATCGACCTGTGTAATACAGGCTTTATTCAGTCCTCTTTCAATACGAGGGTTCAAAATATATGAGACAATAACTGTTTGCCTGTCTAGTTGTCATTTTCTCTTTAATGGTAATTGTTAAAGGAGCTATTAATTAATAAAATTTTGTGGAATATTATTAATTAATATTCATAAATAGGCATAAACAGGCTATTGCTAGCTCCGCCTATTTATTTCCTTTACTGAAGACCATTCCCTGCACTATGTGTACTGAACTGTACTATGGCGGCTACACAAAAAGACAATGTAAAAGGTACTTTAAATAATAAAAGGATTTATTACAAAATAACACGTATACGGTCTAATATTTAAACAATACAGTACAACACCTAACTACACTGCACAATCCCACATAATTCCACCCACAATACTAACTAAACACATACACTCACACAGAAATACATATAATTACAGCAGTACCCTCCCAAGCCTACTACTAGCTGTCCCTAAAAGGGGTTAGTTACAATACAGGGGTCAAGGGGTTATCTGCAGTGAAAAGGCACTGCAGGGGTCAGGAGTTTGGGGATAATTAGGGGTAACAGGGAGTTCCAGGGGTACTTAGCCAGTCTCTGTTTCTGGAGGGGCTGCTTGGCTTCCTTCCTCTGTGGTTATGAGTCCCCTCTGCTTGTGGTGGTCAAAGCTCTTCTGCTTGTAGTGGTGAAAGCTCCTCATGCCCTCATAAGTAGTGGGGGGGAAGGTGGCATTCCATATGGCAGGGGTGTGGATGGCCCATGCTATAAAAACAGGTTTAGCAAGTCACCAACTGCTTGATTGGGGTCTCCACACAAAGGGTCTAGATACCGATCAGATGTGATAAACCTTCACAATGCAAGCAACGGAGGCCAACACCCCTAACAAAGGGGCAGAGGATCTTATCAATCCTCTGTCCTTTGATGTGCCCGAGACTGTCATCAGGGCGGCATCTCCCTCCTGCAAGTGCGCTGGTATGTGCCTCCAGGAGGATGCAGGGTGGAGAGTCAGTTTATATGTATATAGATAAATGCATATAAAACTGGGACATATATACATGTATCTATATACATTAGGAGCAACATGGGGGCACAATATAATATATATAGGGGGCATCATATGCATCAGAGGGCACCACATATTGGGGCATATCTGGAGACCCACAGATACATATATAGAAGGCCCATATATAGATATACATGTATATGCATGCCTAATTAAGGGGGCATGCATGCATATACACATACACACATACATACCAGCACTTCCTTCTACAGTAATATTTGATTTCACATTTGTGTATTGATGTCAACATGTTAAGTTGTGTTATTTGCTTACTGTCTAATTGGACGAAACTTGCATTGATACAGTAAAACATTAATAAAAACAGATTATACATAAAGGCTTACACTACATAAGAAGCATTTGCTTGAAGTTTCTGCAGCTCAGGAGGTTTAATCACTTATTGAGTTTATGGAGCAGTTATAACCTCCTTTCTGATCCTTAGCTATTTCATGTGACCAATCTTATGAGTGTATAGGAAGCCATTTTTTTATGTATTTGTTTGGGAGCCTCAATGTTAGTCTTATTGAAATGACTTCCTGTCCATTGTCAGTTGGAGATCAGAGTAGGTCACATGACAGAGTTGAGGATCAGAAGAGAGGTTATAACTCACAAATACAATCATTAGAAAGATTAATTTCACTTTAGTGAAGTACTACAGTACTACAGCTGTTAGAAAGAGCTCAGAGAATAAAACATTTTGTGGGAGTGCTTTAGTAAAGAAGAAATGATTAGGAGACATCATCCAAAAAATTGGAATTAATTTTTACATGACTGTAAGAAAAAACAATCTGGATTGAGCAAGGTAGCCACAGAGAAAGCAAGTTCCCTGAGGCTTTCCTCTAGGCTGTCGACCTCCAAACCAGAAGTACCGTATGCTTAAATTAAGAGGACAAAAAAGCTACTGTTTGGGTACTGGAAATTATTTTAGTTTAATTTCTATCTATCTATTTTTCTTATCCCACGCCCCCAAAGATTATAGGACCTTTTCTCTGACAAATTAACTGGTCTGCTTTGGTAATATAATTTTATATTTGAAGCTCAACCCATTAAGAGCCCGATTAAACAGCAGGTAAGGATTTATGATACTTCCTTGAGGAATGTATTTACTGTTTATTCCAATTGATATATTGTACATGGGTTAGTCCTATTCAATTATACCTTATGTTTGCTTGTTTTGTAGCCAAGAACAAATCCTCAAGAGTGATGTGCAAAAGTTCACATCTGTGGGTGGAGAAATGAAATCAGCTTCTCAGTGCAGCTGTCAATAATGCCTGTGTGTTTCTGGCACCAGTGCAACACTGGACAGCCAAAATCAAGTTAACGTGTGACTTTGAAAGGCTCTGCTGTCTGTTCCACTTTTCTATCCATCCATAAAAAAATTATGTGACCTCAGGTGACTGGCAATCAAAAATCTCTGCTGTCTAGCAGACTGCATAGAGGTAGGGGGTTAATCACTTTCACTGCCAGTCACAATTAGCTAGCAGGAATTATACGGTCAACATTTTCTTTAAGAGAACCATAAAACCTCATTTGTGTGATATGCATCATCGATAGATAAATTATGACATACAATTTGAAATCATGGAAGCATCCTGAGAAATGATGTTCTCTCTTTAATAACTTGACTACAAAGCTTATTGCTGAAGGAGAAATATTTTGTTTGCTTCATTGGAGACTCTCTAAATATCCTTATGATTTTTACTGGAAAACGCCCACTTCCCAAAACCCACTAAATTTAGATTAGCATGTTAAAAATGCACCCGTGTCACAAAAGATAATTATGGTAGTATGAGTGGACTGGAGGCGGATATCTTTATTTTTAATCTGACTAATTTGTTACTTTTATATTTTTATTTTTTCACTCATTTATTTGATGCTAGATGTTCTGTGTTAATTCAACATGCCACTTAAGGGGGAATATAGTGCAAGAGTGATGCATACATATACTGTAGTGGCTCCCAGTTCAGATGTATGGCGAGGGAAAGGTAAAGTATTTTTAGTTTGATTACTATTCATGGTATGTTTCCGAACATTGAAGGGGTTGTCTCACTTCAGCAAGTGGCATTTATTGTAGAGAAAGGTAATGCAAGGCACTTACTAATGTATTGTGATTGTGCATATTGCCTCCTTTGCTGGCTGGATTCATTTTTCCATCACATTATATACTTCTCGTTTTCATGGTTACGACCATCTTGCAATCGATCAATGGTGGTTATTTTTTTTTTCTTTACGTTGAGGAGGTAAGTTGTAGATGAGGAGGTAAGTTGTAGACTTGACCGTGGCGAATCAATGGATGTCATATATCTGGACTTCTCCAAAGCATTTGACACGGTACTGTCACGCGAGGTCGGCGTCGCGCTCCCTCTGCACGACATCGCCGGACCTCTCCGCCCCCCTAGAGACGAGCAATAGGGAATTGAAGTGCTGGTCTTGTCAGCCAACACTTCATGAGTTAATTCTCTGTTTGGGTTTAGCCATGTGGTGCTGATCACACCACATGGCTACTTTACATATTGTTTGGACAGCTTGCTCCGCCTCAGGTCATGTGATGCTGGCCACATCACATGATCCTGGGCGGGCTATTTAAAGATGGCAACTGCCTCACTCAGATGCCTGTGATTAGTCTTCTGAAATCAGTGCTTTGTGTTGGACCTTGCTGTTGATTATTGGTATATTGGATTTTGGCTTCGGACTTAGACTACGCTTTTGCAATTCCCCTCGGTATTTGACGTGACCTCCTGTTCTTGACTTGGCTTGCTGACTATTCTGCTATTGTGTTTGTTCTGCCTGTGTTCGAATTTCCCTGTGTTCCCTTCCCTTCCCTGTGCACGTACTCAGCATAGGGACTGTCTCCAAGTTACGGTTTTGCCGCCTAGGGCATCTACTGTAAGTAGGCAGGGAAAGAGGTGGGGTTCAGACAGGGCACACTATCCCTTGTTTCCCTGTCGTGACAGAATCATAGGCCGTACCTATGGAGCTGTTGCGAGTACTCACGGACCAGATGAGTAACATGGCTCAGATGATCCAGGATTTGGCCGAGAGACTCCAACATCAGGAGCAGCTACGGACAGCACCCGCAGTCGTTCCCTCCATGCCAAACCCCAATATTGAACCCCATGTAAAATTGCCCGATCGGTTTTCTGGGGACCGAAGGACTTTCCATTCCTTTAAGGAAAGTTGTAAATTAGATTTCTGTTTACGCTCACACTCCTCGGGTTCTGAGCAGCAGCGGGTAGGAATAATTATTTCCTTGCTGCAAGGTGATCCGCAGGAGTGGGCTTTCTCATTGCCACCTGGCTCCCCTTGTCTATTGTCTGTGGAGGCTTTTTTCCAGGCCCTAGGTCTTTTATATGAAGAACCTGACTTGGCCGCTGTAGCTGAAACTCAGCTCAGAGACATTCGGCAGGGTAACCGTCCAGTTGAGGATTACTGTGCTGAGTTCAGAAAATGGTGTGTGTCCTCTAAATGGAATGACCCTGCTTTGAGAAGCCAGTTTAGGGTGGGACTGTCTGACCATCTGAAGGATTTACTAGTTAGTTATCCTACTCCTGACACCTTAGAGGCGACTATGACCTTAGTTATCAAACTTGACCGACGGTTTAGGGAGAGACAAAAGGAACGTTCTGTTGCCCCTCAAGTTGTCGTGTTGTCCGAAGTTCCTCTTCAGAGCCCGTCTCCTATCAAGGTCCAGGAGGAGCCTATGCAGTTGGGAGTTACTATGAGGGATCAGAGACGCCTGAGAGGGGCCTGTTTTTACTGCGGTGAGATGAACCACTGGCTCCAGCAGTGTCCGAGACTTCTGCTCTCAAAAAGGTCTGTTCCTGGAAGTAAGGTACCCCCTGCGGTGGTAAGAAAGAAAATCTTGTTACCTATTTCCATTTCTTATAACCAATTCAAGAGGTCCGGTGAAGCATTTGTGGATTCAGGTTCTGCTGCTAATTTTATTGATTATGATTTTGTGCAATCTGTGGGTGTGCCTATAATTCCTTTAAGGGAGGTAATTCAAATTATCGCACTGGATTCCACTCCATTGAATAATGGGAGAGTGGAGTTTTGTACTCCTGAGGTTGTATTAACTGTAGGAATTACCCATACCGAGACTTGTTCCTTCCTTGTATTAAAGGATTTACCTGCCGACCTTGTTTTAGGTCTGCCATGGTTACAGGACCACAACCCTGTGATCAACTGGTCGGTAGGTGAATTGGAAAAATGGGGAATGAATTGTGACAAATGTTGTAGATCAGTATTGCTGTTTGGAGGTACCACTGAGTCTCTTTCCTTGCCCAAGTATATCGGCGATTTTTCAGACGTTTTTTCCATGTCCGAGACTGAGTTCCTCCCTCCTCACCGGCAATATGATTGCGCCATCGACCTTATTGAGGGATCCAAATATCCCAAAGGTCGCATTTATAATCTCTCTACTCCTGAACGTCAGTCCATGAGGGATTATCTCAAAGAGAGTCTGGCCAAGGGTCACATCCGGCCTTCAGTTTCTCCCATGGGGGCAGGTTTTTTCTTTGTTGGTAAAAGGGATGGAGGATTGAGACCCTGTATCGATTACAGGGAGCTCAATAAAATCACTGTTAAAAACAGATACCCGTTGCCCCTTATTCCTGACTTGCTGAATCAGGTCCAGGGGGCCTGTTGGTTCACCAAGCTGGATTTGAAGGGGGCATACAACCTAATCAGGATTCGTGAGGGGGACGAATGGAAAACTGCTTTTAATACCCCGGAGGGTCATTATGAGTACTTGGTAATGCCTTTTGGGTTAAGTAACGCTCCGGCAATTTTCCAAAACTTTGTCAATGACATTTTTAGACCATTTATTGGGAAATTTGTAATTGTCTATATTGATGACATCCTGATTTTTTCTGCAGACTGGGAGAGTCACGTATCTCACACCAGGCAAGTGCTGGAGGTGTTGCGTGAAAACAAGTTGTTCGTTAAAGGGGAAAAGTGTACCTTTGGTGTTCAGGAAGTGGCCTTTTTGGGATACATTCTCACCCCTTTTTCTTTCAAAATGGACCCAGTTAAAGTACAGGCCATTGTGGATTGGGTGCGACCTTCCTCTTTGAAGGCGCTCCAGCGATTTCTGGGGTTTGCTAATTTTTATCGTAAATTTGTCAAAAATTTTTCTGTGGTAGCCAAAACCATTACGGATTTGACTCGCAAGGGGGCTGATCTGGTCAATTGGCCCCCTGCAGCTATTGAGGCCTTTGAAAGGTTAAAGCAGTGTTTTATTAATGCTCCTGTGTTGGTCCAGCCTGATCAAAGTAAGCCTTTTGTAGTTGAGGTGGATGCGTCTGAGGATGGTGTGGGGGCTGTACTGTCCCAGGGGTCTTCCACCTTAACTAATCTTATGCCATGCGCCTTCTTCTCCCGCAAGTTCTCTCCTGCCGAGAGGAATTATGATATTGGGAATAGGGAGTTACTTGCAATCAAGTGGGCATTTGAGGAATGGCGTCATTTTTTAGAAGGGGCATTTCACCGCATTACGGTCCTCACGGATCATAAGAATTTAATGTTTCTAGAATCGGCTAAGCGATTGAATCCTAGACAGGCGAGGTGGGCTTTGTTCTTTACTCGTTTTGATTTTTGTGTTACCTTCAGACCCGGGAGCAAGAACGTTAAGGCCGATGCCTTATCCCGAAGTTTCCAGGTGTATCAGCCTCCTGACGTCCCTCCTGAGCCCATCCTGCCAGCTGATATCATCGTGGCCGCTACCTCATCTGACCTCGCTTCTGAAATCTCGGCAGGACAACATCTTGCTCCTATTGGTACCCCCAATGACAAATTGTTTGTGCCGGCTCATTTGTGGTTGCAACTGCTGGGTGAGTGCCATAATTCTGTTTTGTGTGGACATCCTGGCATCAATGCCACCAAGGAGTTGGTCTCTAGGCAGTATTGGTGGCCGTCAATCTCCAGAGATGTTCAGGCTTTTGTAACTGCGTGTAACACTTGTGCCAGGTCCAAGAATTCCAAGACACGACCTATGGGTGAGTTACATCCTTTACCCATACCTAGTAGACCTTGGTCACATCTGTCCATGGACTTTATCACGGATTTGCCGTGCTCTGAGGGTAAAACCGTGATATTTGTGGTGGTTGACAGATTCAGCAAAATGTGTCATTTTATTCCTTTGTGTAAATTACCCTCTGCGAAGGTCTTGGCGTCCGTGTTCATTGATAATATTGTCAAACTGCATGGTGTTCCTGAGAATATCGTTTCTGATAGGGGAGTACAGTTTGTGTCTAGGTTCTGGAGGGCGTTCTGTAATAAGATTGGTATTTCTTTGTCCTTTTCATCAGCCTTGCATCCGGAGACCAACGGTCAGACTGAACGTCTAAACCAATCCGTTGAGCAATATCTCAGATGTTATGTTTCTGATAAACAGCATGTGTGGGCCAGATTCCTGTCTCTGGCTGAATTTGCAATTAATAATCGTGTTAATTCATCCTCTGGGATGTCGCCGTTTTTCTGCAATATGGGTTTTCATCCACGCTTTGGCTCCTGTTCCCCATCTGCGTCGTTTGTCCCAGAGGTCAATGATTTTTCTCAAGAACTGTGCACAGTTTGGGCACAGGTTCAGTCGAACCTGGAAAAGGCCCAAGGAGTTCAAAAAGCTAAGGCTGATAGAAAACGTTCTAAGGATGTGAATTTTAAGGTTGGGGATAAGGTATGGTTATCGACTAAAAATCTCAACATGAGGGTACCATCCTACAAGTTTGCACCTCGCTTCATTGGTCCTTACAGGATCACCAAGGTGATCAATCCGGTTTCTTTTAGGTTATGTTTACCCGACTCCCTTCGTGCTCATAATGTTTTTCATGTGTCTTTGCTCAAACGTTATGTTGCTCCCGTTGGTCCTGAGGAACAGTCTCCTCCTCCGGTTGAGGTAGCAGGACAAATGGAGCATGAGATTGCCAGAATTGTGGATGTGAGAAGGGTCCGAAATTCCTTCCAGTACCTCGTACATTGGAAGGGGTTCGGGCCTGAGGACAGGTCTTGGGTACCGTTGACCAGGATGCATGCAGACTCGCTCATCCGAAAGTTCCATCTGCAGCATCCCGATAAGCCTGCTCCCGCTGGTAAGGGTCCGGTGGCCCCTCGTGAAGGGGGGGGTACTGTCACACGAGGTCGGCGTCGCGCTCCCTCTGCACGACATCGCCGGACCTCTCCGCCCCCCTAGAGACGAGCAATAGGTAATTGAAGTGCTGGTCTTGTCAGCCAGCACTTCATGAGTTAATTCTCTGTTTGGGTTTAGCCATGTGGTGCTGATCACACCACATGGCTACTTTACATATTGTTTGGACAGCTTGCTCCGCCTCAGGTCATGTGATGCTGGCCACATCACATGATCCTGGGCGGGCTATTTAAAGATGGCAACTGCCTCACTCAGATGCCTGTGATTAGTCTTCTGAGATCAGTGCTTTGTGTTGGACCTTGCTGTTGATTATTGGTATATTGGATTTTGGCTTCGGACTTAGACTACGCTTTTGCAATTCCCCTCGGTATTTGACGTGACCTCCTGTTCTTGACTTGGCTTGCTGACTATTCTGCTATTGTGTTTGTTCTGTCTGTGTTCGAATTTCCCTGTGTTCCCTTCCCTTCCCTGTGCACGTACTCAGCATAGGGACTGTCTCCAAGTTACGGTTTTGCCGCCTAGGGCATCTACTGTAAGTAGGCAGGGAAAGAGGTGGGGTTCAGACAGGGCACACTATCCCTTGTTTCCCTGTCGTGACAGGTACCACATAAAAGGTTAGTATATAAAATGAGAATGCTTGGCCTGGGAGAAAATGTCTGTATGTGGGTAAGTAACTGGCTCAGTGATAGAAAACAGAGGGTGGTTATTAACGGCACATTCTCAGATTGGGTCACTGTCACTAGTGGGGTACCACAGGGGTCAGTATTGGGCCCAATTATCGTCAATATATTTATTAATGATCTTGTAGAAGGCTTGCACAGTAAAATATCAATTTTTGCAGATGACACTAAACTGTGTAAGGTAATTAACACAGAAGAGGACAGTACACTGCTACAGATGGATCTGGATATATTGGAGGCCTGGGCAGAGAAGTGGCAGATGAGGTTTAACACTGACAAATGTAAGGCTATGCACATAGGAAGGAATAATGCAAGTCACCAGTACATACTAAATGGTAAAACAATGGGTAACACTGACATGGAAAAGGACCTAGGAATTTTAGTGAACAGCAAACTAAGCTGTAGAAACCAGTGTCAGACAGCTGCTGCCAAGGCCAATAAGATAATGGGTTGCATCAAAAGAGGCATAGATGCCTGTGATGAGAACATAGTCCTGCCACTTTACAAATCACTAGTCAGACCACACATGGAGTACTGTGTACAGTTCTGGGCTCCTGTGAACAAGGCAGACATAGCAGAGCTGGAGAGGGTTTAGAGGAGGGCAACTAAAGTAACAACTGGAATGGGTGCACTACAGTACCCAGAAAGATTATCAAAATTAGGGTTATTCACTTTAGAAAAAAGATGACTGAGGGGAGATCTAATAACTATGTATAAATATATCAGAGGTCAGTACAGAGATCTCTCCCATGATCTTTTTATCCCCAGGACTGTGACCGTGACGAGGGGACATGCTCTGCGCCTGGAGGAAAGAAGGTTTGTACACAAACATATAAGAGGATTCTTTACGGTAAGAGCATTAAGACTATGGAACTCTTTGCCTGAGGAGGTGGTGATGGTAAGTTCAGTAAAAGAGTTCAAGAGGGGTATGGATGTATTCCTGGAGTGTAATAATATTACAGGTTATAGTTACTAGAGATGGGTCGTTGATCCAGGGAGTTGTTCTGATTGCCTGATTGGGGTCAGGAAGGATTTTTTTCCCCTAAAGTGAGGAATATTGGCTTCTACCTCACAGGGTTTTTTTGCCTTCCTCTGGATCAACTTGCAGGATAACAGGCCGAACTGGATGGACAAATGTCTTTTTTCGGCCTTATAAACTATGTTACTATGTTGTGCTTGGGGGCCCTATCCTATGTACTGGCACTCATGGGGGCACAATGGAGGGGTGAGCACTCTGGGGGCATCTACTGGGGTCCTATCTTTATATACTGGCACAAATGGGGGCACTGTGGATAAAGGGGGAGAGGAACACTACAGAGGCATTTACTGGGGTACTGGTGCCCATGGGGGAAATTATGGAGATGGGGGAGAGGAGCACTATGGGGCATCTACTGGGGGCCTATCTAATATACTACTACACATGGGGGGCACTATGGAGAAGGGGGGCATCTAATGGGGGCCCTATCTAATATACTGGCACACATAGGGGGCAATATGGAGAAAGGGGGGAGAGGAGCACTACAGGGCATCTACTGGAAGGAATTATATACTGTTGCACATTGAGGGCACTATGGAGATGAGGGGGAGAGCAGCACTATGGGGGCATCTACTGCAGGGAATTATATACTGGGACACATGGGGGGCACCGTGAAGAAGGGGGGAACTATGGTGGCATCTACTGTGGGGTAATTTTTATACTGTCACACAACAGGACATTTTTATGTACTGGCATACATTATAAGGGGTATTTTTCTACTGTCACATATTATAAAGAGAATTATTACTACTGGGGGTATTATGGTGGGCTTTATTACAATTAGGGGCTATGAGGAACATAAATGGGCACTATGGGAGCATTATTACTTCTGGGACACAGTGGGGACATTATTACTGTTGGGAGCACTATTACTACTATGTGCAGTCTGGCAAATAATTATTTCTATTGGTGGGACTTTGTGAATCACTATTACTCTGAGGGGGCACCCTGGCACAGTATCAGCTTAGCACAATTATTTTTGGGGGACATTAGGGTAACACTATTAGTGTCAGGGACACTATTTCCTGGGCGCAGTTATTTTTTAGGGCACTGTGTACCAATAATTACTAAAGGCGGTACTATCTGTGTGTAACTAATATTTTCAGGGGAATTGTTTCTGCAGGATAGTATTGGGGAGCACAGTGGGCACAGTATTGGGGGTGGCAGGATGGATTGTTCAGAAAGTGGGAGGATGATGGAAAACTAGGAAACTGAGATGTCTGTCTGTCAAACTGTCAGAGAGAAGAGATGGCTGAAAGAAATCATTATGGCAGTCTGGTCTGGTCTGAAAGGAGAAAATGAGGGCATCTACATAAAAAAGACGTCACTGGATATTAGAGGTGTGTGGCGCTGTAATAGGCCACATTCACATCTGAGTTTGAGAGTCTGGCAGGCTGTTCCAGCAGAGAACAACCTGCTGCGCTGCTGGATGTACACGGAATGCTCGCTGGTCCCAATAACTATAATGGGGTCCAGCAGAGATGGGACCACAATCTAGCAAAAATGCAGTGAATTGGCGGGACATAAACTGCTGCATGCTACAGTTTGTGTCCAGCCGGTTACTTGCATTCTCTGCTGGATCAAGTGGCCAGATTGTAGTGCCGCAGGTGTGAAAGTAGCCTTATCCTGTATGTCTTGTATTGCTGCATGTATAGGTTAGGTTGAGAATTTGGATTGGGGGGCCCAGGCATATTCTTTGTACAGGGACGCTCTGCTGTCTGTGTCCACCCTTAAACTAAACGTATTCTAATGTTCTTTTTGCATACAGTACATTTGAAGATTATGGGTCACCATACTCTGTTTTCAATACAAAGGCATCTTATATAAAACACTATAGGGGTCATTTACTAACAGAAATTTGCCTATTTTTGGCGTATTTCTGGTGCAGATTGCAAAACAAAGATTATTTGCGTTGCAATCTGCGACTTTTCACCAGATCTAAAAAAGGGGGCATGGCATGAGCGGGGAAGGGGATATGCCAGCAGGCCCATGTCAATTAACATTTTCTACACCTGTTTTAGGCATAGCAAATGATCTAAATTTAAGCCAGCAAGGAATCTGGAATAAATTTAGACTGGTGGTGGATGTGCCAAAGTTATTTATAGGCCAGCGCCTCTTCATAACTTCAGCGGATCCACCACCAACGAGCGCACGGGGTTATTAAGACCAGCATCAAAAACATCAGTCTTAACCCCTTCAACCCCGGGCCTGTTTTCACCTTCCTGACCGGGCCATTTTTTGCAAATCTGACATGTGTCACTTTATGTGGTAATAACTTTGGAATGCTTTTACTTATCCAGGCCATTCTGAGATTGTTTTCTCGTCACATATTGTGCTTCACGACAGTAGTAAATTTGTGGCAAAATATTTCATTTTTATTTTCAAAAAAATACCAAATTTACAAAATATTTTGAAAAATTTGCAAATTTCCAAATTTCAATTTCTCTACTTTCGAAATATATAGTAATACCTCCAAAAATAGTTATTATTTTACATTCCCCATATGTCTACTTTATGTTGGCATCATTTTGTAAATGTCATTTTACTTTTTAGGACGTTATAAGGCTTCTAAGATTTGAATCAAATCTTAAATTTTTTAGAAGATTTCCAAAA
>ONZH01024616.1:0-35044 GCA_900303285.1 Rhinella marina
GTCACTCTGTAGTCACAGCCATACAGGGCACTAAATTTTTATGTGCTTCGCCTGCTCCTGCACTGTAACTCGGTCACTCTGTAGTCACAGCCATACAGGGCCACTAAAATTTTTATGTGCTTCGCCTGCTCCTGCACTGTAACTCGGTCACTCTGTAGTCACAGCCATACAGGGCCTCGATAAATTTTTATGTGCTTCGCCTGCTCCTGCACTGTAACTCGGTCACTCTGTAGTCACAGCCATACAGGGTCACGATAAATTTTTATGTGCTTCGCCTGCTCCTGCACTGTAACTCGGTCACTCTGTAGTCACAGCCATACAGGGCCACGATAAATTTTTATGTGCTTCGCCTGCTCCTGCACTGTAACTCGGTCACTCTGTAGTCACAGCCATACAGGGCCACGATAAATTTTTATGTGCTTCGCCTGCTCCTGCCACTGTAACTCGGTCACTCTGTAGTCACAGCCATACAGGGCCTCGATAAATTTTTATTGTGCTTCGCCTGCTCCTGCACTGTAACTCGGTCACTCTGTAGTCACAGCCATACAGGGCCACGCTAAATTTTGATGTGCTTTGCCTGCTCCTGCACTGTAACTCGGTAACTCTGTAGTCACAGCCATACAGGGCCTCGATAAATTTTTATGTGCTTTGCTGCTCCTGCACTGTACCTCGGTCACTCTGTAGTCAAAGCCATATAGGGAAACGCTAAATTTTATGTGCTTCGCCTGCTCCTGCACTGTACTCGGTCACTTGTAGTCATAGCCATACAGGGTCACGATAAATTTTTATGTGCTTCGCCTGCTCCTGCACTGTAACTCGGTCACTCTGTAGTCACAGCCATACAGGGCCTCGATAAATTTTGTGTTTTTCGTCTGCTCCTGCACTGTAACTCAGTCACTCTGTTAGTCATAGCCATAATAGGTCACGCTAAATTTTTATGTAATTCGCCTGCTCCTGCACTGTAACTCGGTCAGTCTGTAGTCACAGCCATACAGGGTCACGCTAAATTTTCATGTGCTTCGCCTGCTTCTGCACTTTAACCTCGTTCACTCAGTAGTCACAGCCATACAGGGCCTCTATAAATTTTTATGTGGTTCGCCTGCTCCTGCACTGTGACTCGGTCACTCTGTAGTCAAAGCCATACAGGGCCTCGATAAAATTTTTATGTGCTTCGCCTGCTCCTGCACTTTAACTCAGTCACCTGTAGTCACAGCCATACAGGGTCACGCTAAATTTTTATGTGCTTCGCCTGCTTCTGCACTGTAATTCGTTCACTCAGTAGTCACAGCCATACAGGGCCTCGATAAATTTTTAATGTGCTTCGCCTGCTCCTGCACTGTAACTCGGTCACTCTGTAGTCACAGCCATACAGGGCCACGCTAAATTTTTATGTTGCTTCGCCTGCTCCTGCACTGTAACTCGGTCCACTCTGTAGCACAGCCATACAGGGCCACGATAAATTTTTATGTGCTTCGCCTGCTTCTGCACTGTAACTCGTCAACTTTGTAGTCACAGCCATACAGGGCGTCGATAAATTTTTATGTGCTCGCCTGCTACTGCACTGTACTCGGTCACTCCTGTAGTCACAGCCATACAGGGCCACGATAAATTTTTATGTGCTTCGCCTGCTCCTGCACTGTAACTCGGTCATCTGTAGTCAAAGCCATATAGGGATACGCTAAAATTTTTATGTGCTTTCGCCTGCTCCTGCACTGTAACTCGGTTACTTTGTAGTCATAGCCATACAGGGTCACGATAAATTTTTATGTGCTTCGCCTTCTCCTGCACTGTAACTCGGTCACTCTGTAGTCACAGCCATACAGGGCCACGATAAATTTTATGTGCTTCGCCTTCTCCTGCACTGGAACTCGGTCACTTGTTGTCACAGCCATACAGGGCCTCGATAAATTTTTATGTGCTTCGCGTGCTGCCTGCACTGTAACTCGGTCACTCTGTAGTCACAGCCATACCAGGGCCACGCTAAATTTTTATGTGCTTCGCCTGCTCCTGCACTGTAACTCGGACACTCTGTAGTCAAGCCATTAAGGGAAACGTAAATTTTTATGTGCTTCGCCTGCTCCTGCACTGTAACTCGGTCACTTTGTAGTCATAGCCATACAGGGCCACGATAAATTTTTATGTGCTTCGCCTGCTCCTGCACTGTAACTCAGTCACTCTGTAGTCACAGCCATACAGGGCCACGATAAATTTTTATGTGCTTCGCCTGCTCTTGCACTGTAACTCGGTCATTCTGTAGTCATAGCCATACAGGGCCTTGATAAATTTTTATGTGCTTCGCCTGCTCCTTGCACTGTAACTCGGTCACTCTGTTGTCACAGCCATACAGGGCCTCAATAAATTTTTATGTGCTTCGACTGCTCCTGCACTGTAACTCGGTCACTCTGTAGTCATAGCCATACAGGGCCTTGATAAATTTTTATGTGCTTCGCCTGCTCCTGCATTGTAACTCGGTCACTCTGTAGTCACAGCCATACAGGGCCTCAATAAATTTTTATGTGCTTCGACTGCTCCTGCACTGTAACTCGGTCACTCTGTAGTCATAGCCATAATGGGTCACGCTAAATTTTTATGTGCTTTGCCTGCTCCTGCACTGTAACTCGGTCACTCTGTAGTCATAGCCATAATGGGTCACGCTAAATTTTTATGTGCTTTGCCTGCTCCTGCACTGTAAATCGGTCACTCTGTAGTCACAGCCATACAGTGTCACGCTAAATTTTCATGTGCTTCGCCTACTTCTGCATTGTAACTCGTTCACTCAGTAGTCACAGCCATACAGGGCCTCGATAAATTTTTATGTGGTTCACCTGGTCCTGCACTGTAAATCGGTCACTCTGTAGTTAAACCCATACAGGGCCTCAATAAATTTTTATGTGCTTCGCCTGCTCCTGCACTTTAACTCAGTCACTCTGTAGTCACAACCATACAGGGTCATGCTAAATTTTTATGTGCTTCGCTGGCTTCTGCACTGTAATTTGTTTACTCAGTAGTCACAGCCATAGAGGGCCTCTATAAATTTTTATGTGCTTCGCCTACTCCTGCACTGTAAATAGATCACTCTGTAGTCAAAGCCATACAGGGCCTCGATAAATTTTTATGTGCTTCTCCTGCTCCTGCACTGTATCTCGGTCACTCTGTAGTCACAGCCATACAGGGTCACGCTAAAATTTTATGTGCTTCTCCTGCTTCTATACTGTAACTCGGTCATTCTGTTCTCACAGCCATACAGGGCCTCGATAAATTTTTATGTGCTTCACATTCTCCTGCACTGTAACTCGGTCACTCTGTAGTCACAGCCATACAGGGCTACGCTAAATTTTTATGTGCTTCGCCTGCTCCTGCACTGTAGCTCGGTCACACTGTAGTCACAGCCATACAGGGCCTCGATAAATTTTTATGTGCTTCGCCTGCTCCTGCACTGTAACTCGGTCACTCTGTAGTCATAGCCATATAGGGAAGCGCTAAATTTTTATGTGCTTCGCCTGCTCCTGCACTGTAACTCGGTCACTCTGTAGTCACAGCCATACAGGGCCTCGATAAATTTTTATGTGCTTCGCCTGCTCCTGCACTGTAACTCGGTCACTCTGTAGTCACAGCCATACAGGGTCACGCTAAATTTTTATGTGCTTCGCCTGCTCCTGCACTGTAACTCGGTCACTCTGTAGTCACAGCCATACAGGGCCACGATAAATTTTTTATGTGCTTCGCCTGCTCCTGCACTGTAACTCGGTCACTCTGTAGTCACAGCCATACAGGGCCACGATAAATTTTTATGTGCTTCGCCTGCTCCTGCACTGTAACTCGGTCACTCTGTAGTCACAGCCATACAGGGCCACGATAAATTTTTATGTGCTTCGCCTGCTCCTGCACTGTAACTCGGTCACTCTGTAGTCACAGCCATACAGGGCCACGATAAATTTTTATGTGCTTCGCCTGCTCCTGCACTGTAACTCGGTCACTCTGTAGTCACAGCCATATAGGGTCACGCTAAATTTTTATGTGCTTCTCCTGCTTCTGCACTGTAACTCGGTTCACTCTGTTCTCACAGCCATACAGGGCCTCGATAAATTTTTATGTGCTTCGCCTGCTCCTGCACTTTAACTCGGTCACTCTGTAGTCACAGCCATACAGGGCCACGCTAAATTTTGATGTGCTTCGCCTGCTCCTGCACTGTAACTCGGTAACTCTGTAGTCACAGCCATACAGGGCCTCGATAAATTTTTATGTGCTTTGCCTGCTCCTGCACTGTACCTCGGTCACTCTGTAGTCAAAGCCATATAGGGAAACGCTAAATTTTTATGTGCTTCGCCTGCTCCTGCACTGTAACTCGGTCACTTTGTAGTCATAGCCATACAGGGTCACGATAAATTTTTATGTGCTTCGCCTGCTCCTGCACTGTAACTCGGTCACTCTGTAGTCACAGCCATACAGGGCCTCGATAAATTTTTGTGTTTTTCGTCTGCTCCTGCACTGTAACTCAGTCACTCTGTAGTCATAGCCATAATAGGTCACGCTAAATTTTTATGTAATTCGCCTGCTCCTGCACTGTAACTCGGTCAGTCTGTAGTCACAGCCATACAGGGTCACGCTAAATTTTCATGTGCTTCGCCTGCTTCTGCACTGTAACTCGTTCACTCAGTAGTCACAGCCATACAGGGCCTCTATAAATTTTTATGTGGTTCGCCTGCTCCTGCACTGTGACTCGGTCACTCTGTAGTCAAAGCCATACAGGGCCTCGATAAATTTTTATGTGCTTCGCCTGCTCCTGCACTTTAACTCAGTCACTCTGTAGTCACAGCCATACAGGGTCACGCTAAATTTTTATGTGCTTCGCCTGCTTCTGCACTGTAATTCGTTCACTCAGTAGTCACAGCCATACAGGGCCTCGATAAATTTTTATGTGCTTCGCCTGCTCCTGCACTGTAACTCGGTCACTCTGTAGTCACAGCCATACAGGGCCACGCTAAATTTTTATGTGCTTCGCCTGCTCCTGCACTGTAACTCGGTCACTCTGTAGTCACAGCCATACAGGGCCACGATAAATTTTTATGTGCTTCGCCTGCTTCTGCACTGTAACTCGGTCACTCTGTAGTCACAGCCATACAGGGCGTCGATAAATTTTTATGTGCTTCGCCTGCTACTGCACTGTAACTCGGTCACTCTGTAGTCACAGCCATACAGGGCCACGATAAATTTTTATGTGCTTCGCCTGCTCCGGCACTGTAACTCGGTCACTCTGTAGTCAAAGCCATATAGGGATACGCTAAATTTTTATGTGCTTCGCCTGCTCCTGCACTGTAACTCGGTTACTTTGTAGTCATAGCCATACAGGGTCACGATAAATTTTTATGTGCTTCGCCTTCTCCTGCACTGTAACTCGGTCACTCTGTAGTCACAGCCATACAGGGCCACGATAAATTTTTATGTGCTTCGCCTTCTCCTGCACTGGAACTCGGTCACTTTGTAGTCACAGCCATACAGGGCCTCGATAAATTTTTATGTGCTTCGCGTGCTCCTGCACTGTAACTCGGTCACTCTGTAGTCACAGCCATACAGGGCCACGCTAAATTTTTATGTGCTTCGCCTGCTCCTGCACTTTAACTCGGTCACTCTGTAGTCAAAGCCATATAGGGAAACGCTAAATTTTTATGTGCTTCGCCTGCTCCTGCACTGTAACTCGGTCACTTTGTAGTCATAGCCATACAGGGCCACGATAAATTTTTATGTGCTTCGCCTGCTCCTGCACTGTAACTCAGTCACTCTGTAGTCACAGCCATACAGGGCCACGATAAATTTTTATGTGCTTCGCCTGCTCTTGCACTGTAACTCGGTCATTCTGTAGTCATAGCCATACAGGGCCTTGATAAATTTTTATGTGCTTCGCCTGCTCCTGCACTGTAACTCGGTCATTCTGTAGTCACATCCAAACAGGGCCTCGATAAATTTTTATGTGCTTCGCCTGCTCCTGCACTGTAACTTGGTCACTCTGTAGTCACAGCCATACAGGGCCTCGATAAATGTTTATGTTCTTTGCCTGCTCCTGCACTGTAACTCGGTCACTCTGTAGTCACAGCCATACAGGGTCATGCTAAATTTTTATGTGCTTCGCCTGCTTCTGCACTGTACGTCGGTCACTCTGTAGTCACAGCCATACAGGGCCATGATAAATTTTTATGTGCTTCGCCTGCTCCTGCAGTGTAACTCGGTAACTCTGTAGTCACAGCCATACAGGGCTACGATAAATTTTTATGGTCTGGGTGAGCACAATTGCCTTGAGGGTCACCACCAGGCTGTTGCCCGAGAATTTGGGGTAATGGTGGGATTAGGCAGCCTCAGAGGCATCCATCCATGCTGCCCCTGCTGTTTCCTGTTCATTTCCGTGGTGTTTCCATTTTTTTCTGAGGTTTTCAGGTTTTCAACCAGCCTTCCCTAGGCAGAGCTTTTGTACCCTGCAAAAAGTGCTCGAGTCTCCCATTGACTTCAATGGGGTTCGTTATTCGAAACAAGCACCCGAGCATCGGGAAAAATTTGACTCGAATAACGAGCACCCGATCATTTTAGTGCTTGCTCATCTCTATACGTAAGTAATTCTGTTAATCCTGCATTTTGTAATTGGAGTCAAATTGTGGCCTGATACTACTGATTTTGGGGATTTAATATTCTTTTATACAGAAGTAAATCTGTTAATCCTTCATTCAGTAATTGAGGAGAAATTGCATTCTAATATTACTTTTATTTTACACTTACAGTTACCGTTACAGTACAGTATGTCCGACACACCTTCCAAGGGAACAGCAGTGGCAAAAATGTTTCTGGCGCTGGCAGAAGTAGCAGCAGAAGAAGGGGGAGGGGGTTGTGGCAGAAGTCGCAGCGACAGGCTACAGCTTTCAGTGTCATCCAAAGGCTCATGCACACGAATATATTTTTTTTCTGTGTTCATTAGTTGTTGTTTTTTTTTTTTTTTTTTTTTGTGGCCTATATGTGGAACCATTCACTTCAATGGGTCCAAAAAAATGGAAATTACTCTGTGTGCATTCCGTTTCCATATGTCCACATGGCCGTTCATAAAAAAGAATATGTCCTATTCTTGTCCGTTTTGCAGACAAGGATAGGCATTGTTACAAAGGAACCACAAAAAAAAGTATGCAATACGGACGTCACACGGATTTCATCCGTATTTTTTGCGGGTCTGTGTTTTGCGGATTGCAAAATACTTACGTTTTGTGCATACTGACGCAAAGGAACTGTTTCGCTACCGCAGCAGACAAGCTATGCATGTTTCTGCAATTCACAGTGATGTACACTGAGATACACACTCCCTGCAGTTGGGAAACAGCAGATTTTTAACGTGATTAATTAATTCTGATGAAAACAAATTTTTAAAAAAATTCAACGAATTGTTCAAATTGAATTTTGAACGCTTCACTCATCTCTAGTCCAGAGTATGCAAAAGGGGTCTCTGATAAGCTGCCAGTGCCTGAGCTTGAAACAATACATGGAGGATGGAATTCCAGAGAGTTGGAACTTGATGGAATCAGCAGACCTATAACAGACTAATATTCTTACTTTAAGTCCAGGAAGACGTTTCTTGACAAGTAAGAATGGCTTAAATGCAGTAACAGTCTCCATGACATGGCCAGCACCCCCTGCAAGCCACTACATTTTTTCAAAAAAGTATTGCAAGACTAAATTGAACACATGTGCCACACAGGGAGTATACGGTATGTTATTCCCCCCAAAATACAGAACTGACACAAACCAGACTGACACAAACCTGAAGGTGTTAATATAACCTGTCCTTCTTGCTGTGGTGCTACCAAGGCATGAAAAACATTGACTCAATGGGCCATGAAAGACATGTAGTAACCCTGCCCATGACAGGTGCTTCAGATGTCCATGGTAACATGCACCTTGCTTCACAGCAACAATTGCAAGGAGCAGCCCATGTTTTCCACCACATGACAGCAACAATTGCCAGTAGCAACCACCTGCACAGGCGGAAGACACTGTTTATATGATAATAGGTGGTTGCACTGGGGGCTGAATTGTTATTGATCTTTGTGTCTGTGTTTTTCACAGGTTTCTTTGGCCTTAGGTCATTATGGACCATAAATCCAGGGAACAATCCTGGTTAACCCAATTGGATGCAGTATTTAGAGAAGATGGAGCAGTGAATGGAGTAGGGGTTCAGGGAGTGATTAAGCAAACCCAGTTCTCATTACAGCAACTCCTCCATAAACGGACGCGGATATGGTGGAATAAGGCATTTTTGGAACGTTATCTCCAAAGGGGCCTGATACCCCGCGGGCTTAGGATTCAAGTATTCCCATCTTTCCCCATTTTAGATGACACTTTTGTCACCAAATGGGAGGAGGTATGCAACAACGGCTCCTTGAAATTCATGGAACTTTTGATAGGCCTGAATAAAAAGTCATTGGAACAAATTGATTCTGAGATTGAGCAACTACAAACTATTTTAATAAAGGAACAAAATGCTGATATGGTGAAAGCTTTTAATGAGGAGATAGGGAAGAAATTCACCATTTGGGAAAAAGACATCCAAGGGGTTAAGATGAAGAAATTTTCGAGGGATATGAATGATATGACACAGAATCGGGTGTATAGATGGAGAAATAAGGAGAGGGGACAAAACCTCAGTAGATCTTCATCCATGACGTCTTTGTCCTCACAAGGAGAAACTGAAATGAATACATCATACAGCACCCGTTTCAATCGTGGTAAACGAAAGTTGGCGCAAAACCAAGGTATGGGAAAGAGAATACAGTCGGAGCGTCAGGAAAAGAGAAACCAACGGGATAATATGAAGGTAATTAATCTATCAGAACATCATCTGTCAGATTCAGATATATCGGTTTTGGAGAAAGGCTTGAATTTTGCACCCTGCTCTTCTTTTGACCCTTTCCTAGCGGTAAAAGATCTGCAGATCTTCGGTCGGTCCCTCTTGATGAAACGTTGGCACCATAAAGAAGTGGACAAAGAGATCTTTCAAACTTATGAAGAACAACATGCACTACGCACTTTGAATGAACTATTAAACGAACAAGAAGGTAAGTCTCCCTCTGATGTCCCCATATGCATCAGAATGAAATCAAAGAAATTTCCTCCCCTTTCACTATGTCCTGCTATAGATGTTTTTACAAAACTGGTGTCACAGGACCTTGAACAGATTCCCACCACAATCCGCCATGATAATCTGAGTGTCTCGCAGAGACAGAGTATAAAGAAACTTAAAAACTTGACTGATGTCATCTACAAACCGGCAGACAAAGGTGGGAATCTAGTTGTTTGGCCACGACAGATGTATTTGAAGGAGGCATACCGTCAGTTGGGGGATAAATTATGTTATAAAAAACTGACATATAATCCCCTCTCAAGTTATAGGATTGAACTCACAAATATTTTGAAATCTGCACTTGATGGGAACACTATTTCCAAAGAATTACACCAGGCTTTAATGGTGGAAGAACCCACAATCTCGACGTTGTACCTGCTGCCCAAGGTCCATAAGAACTTGGAGACCCCCCCAGGTAGGCCCATAATCTCGGGGAGAGGCAACTTGGTTGAGAATGTATGTAAGTTCTTGGATGCCCATTTAAAACCAATGGTAGAGACTCTTCCTTCGTATATAAGGGACACATCTGATCTCCTTAAGAAACTGGAGGATGTCACCCTGGAAGATGACACCTTATTGGTCACTTGCAATATAGAGTCTCTATATACTAGCATTAAACATGTGGATGGGTTACAAGCAGTGAAATTCTTTTTGGAGATGAGCAATCACAGTTTGGAATTCATATCTTTTTTGTTGCGGTTGCTGGAATTTGTTTTGACAAAGAATTTTTTTACTTTTAATGGGTCCTTTTTCCTACAGCTCCAGGGAACAGCTATGGGGGCGGCCTGTGCGCCATCCTACGCTAATCTGTTCCTGGGGCTGTGGGAAAGGGACCTATTTCTTTGGGATTATGACGTCATCATGGACCGCGCCATTTTCTGGGCGCGGTACATAGATGACGTCTTTATGATATGGCATGGCAATGAGATACAACTGAAGGAATTTTTCGCTTTATTGAATTACAACACCCGCAACATTAAGTTAACCTATACATGCGACAAACACAAAATTGAATTTTTGGATGTTACGATATATCGCGATGTGACAGGTAGATTACAAACCGATATATATAGAAAGAATACAGCTGTGAATGCATATTTACACGCTACATCTTCCCATCTTAGGAAGACCATCGATTCAATTCCCATTGGACAGTTCCTACGCATCAGGAGAATATGCTCTGATGAGAGATCCTTTGAAAACAATCCATCGAGTTACGAGAGAGATTTTTGAAGAGAGGATATAGTCATAGATCTGTCAAAAAAGCATATTATCGAGCGAAATATAGTACCAGACAGGATCTTCTATCACCGAAACATTCGAAGATTAGTGATGAAAAGGTGCGGTTTATTACCATTTACCATTCAAGGTGGGAACAAATGAGTGAGATAATTAGACGCCATTGGCCGGTCTTACTAACTGACCCCATTTTGGCACAATATGTTACACCGTACTTTTCGATCACTGCACGTAGAGCTAATACGCTACGGGATAATTTGGTACAAAGTTATTTGAGACCACGGGAACAAAAGATCTGCTATTCACTCAAAAGTAAACCCCATCAAGGTTTTTTACCATGTGGAAAATGTGTGGCTTGTCCAAATATGGAAAGAGCCACTACATTTATGGATGCAAATGGAGAGAAATGTTTCCAGATTAGACAATATATCACATGTACGACCACAATGGTAATATACTATGCGACCTGCACCTGTCCGAAGATCTACGTAGGACTAACCACAAGAGAATTGAGGATTCGAACACGTGAACACGTGAGGAACATCATAGCAGCACGAGACATTGAGAAAGATGAAGAGCTGAAACCTATACCAAGGCATTTTAAGAAGTTTCATGGATGCAACCCAAGGTCCTTCAAGGTAAAGGGGATAGAATGTTTGAATACTGATCTTAGAGGGGGAAATTTGGCGAAAAAAATAGCCCAAAAAGAATGTAAATGGATTTGGACATTGAGGACTATGCGTCCCAATGGGCTAAATGAGAATCTGGGTTTTGCTTCATTCCTTTGAACACTATTCCATGACTGTGGATAACTATCATTATTATTATTATTTTTATTGTTGTAAAACAATTTTTAAGTGTTTTAATTATATGTTTGTCTTTTATAGATAGTATTTCTGTCATGTAGTCCCCGATACAGAACTATGATATGGATGTGGAGTTTGGAGTTGTAAAGAAGATATGAAGATAACCTGGTTACTAATGAACTTTGTAACATTTTTATACATATTGTTTGCCTGACATATACGATTTGCTTTTTAATATATATAGACTGCCTTTTACAAGATAGGGCCTATACCCATATATTGGCCACGTACATGAATTTGATCATCTTTCCTCTGTCACGTATTTTCTTATTAGCACACTTATTGATTGCACTGTATTTTTTGCACACACATTTAGTCTTTTTATGCATCACTTTCACACACTATGCATTTCACACTTCATTGCATTATCACTCTTCACACTGTTGACCATTTCTTCACATTCTAGTATACTTTGCATTCACGTTCTTACTATTATTATTTTTTCATATTTTTTACTCTTATTATTATTTTTATTATTTTTCATCCTCACAAACATATTTCACATTTTGGGGTGTTCTTCACATGCACACTTGTATTATTCTGCACTGTATAAATTGTAGTAGAATTATGTATTTTCATTCTAACAATGTAGTAAACACAATATGTACTAACATATCATGTTTTATATTATATTATACATTTTTATAGATTGGCCAATATATATTTGTTTGTTTTATTTCAATTAATCATGTATACAATAGAGATGTGTAGGAATCATGTCTACATACTTTCCAATATGGAGTATATGTACTAATTAGTATATCTTAGTATGCAGTATTGAGTTACATGCGGGCGTTATAATGATGTATATACTTACCACTAGAGGGCGCAGGTATGCGCCTATGTTTTTGGACGCGATGGGTGGTGAGACGTTGCGATACCTGCATCAGGCGTCTTGACGTCACGGCGCTGGTCACGTGATACGAGACCGTGCATGCGATGACGTGACTCCTGAGTGTGGGGAAGCGCGCACATATTGCTCGCTTACCATGGCGTCCAACAAGTTACCAGGTGAATGTCATTATGACTTAATATCTGTCCTCCAGGCAACACTTGGGGATTGGTTATTTGCTTGTATTGGGGATTATAAAACATCTGATCCACAGAGATGGCGCTATCCCCCTGGACGAAGGCACGCCGAAACGCGCGTCGGGGTAGCGCCATCCCTGGGTCACGTATTATTAACTACAGGTATGGGACACTTGGTCTTTACACTTATCTAACATATGATGTGTGGTTTATGTTACCCTTCGGCAATAATGCATTGATATCTGATAGGGCTTGTTCACATCTGTTGAAACTATTGGCTGATGGTATGTTACTGCCTGTGGTGTATGTTAGGATTTAGCTATGTTATATATTGTCATATAGTGACTCAGGGATGGCGTTTTTTCTATCATTGCTTTGTATCTTCCTTTATGCATAGATTTTTATATATTTAATACTAATAAAGATATTTTTGTGATACAATTGATGTGCAGGTATACTCATTTTCCTGTCTACAGAGTAGATGGGAATTTTCTTATTTTTTCTGTTTTAATATTGTGAGTCTGCACAGTGTTATTTGTTGCCAGTAGCAACCACCTGCACATGCGGAAGACACTGTTTATATGATAATAGGTGGTTGCACTGGGGGCTGAATTGTTATTGACAGTACAAGGCAGGGAGGTTTTTTTGGAAAAATAATTGTATCACCCATTGTTTTTGATGGCCGACAACAGAGCTAAGTAGGAGTAAGACTAGTTTGACTGTGAGAAGCAGTAACTGATGATGGTGATGAAAAGGTAATTCTGCTGCACATGCATTTGGTCTGGCTGCTGAAAAAGAGACTGGGAAAAAGAGGAAACTCTAGCATTAGCTGGCAGCCACTATTTTATAGTGTATATGGTGATGCCGCAGCATGTGTTGTAATAGAGCCGTCGCTCCTACATTTCTGTTTGAATGTCCATGACTTATTTCCAGCCAGCACATCTTGCACACAGCAATGCTTTTTTTCTGCTGCTATTGTGGAGAAAACATTCCATACGGTACATAATGGGCTAGAGATATATATCAGCAGCTGAGCTTGGACTAGATCTGGCATGTTTTGAGTCTGGCAGGTTTTTTTTGGAGTTTCTGGCCATAAATTGCCTTGTTTCCTTTTGGCTCCCACACAGTATACATATCCTTGTGGCCCCCATACAGTATAATGTCTCCTTATGGCTGCCCCATACAGTGTAATGTCTCCTTGTGGCTGCCCCCATACAGTATAACGTCTCCTTTTGGCCCCCATACAGTATAACGTCTCCTTGCAGCTGCCCCCATACAGTATAACGTCTCCTTGTGGCTGCTCCCATACAGTATAATGTCTCCTTGTGGTGGCCCCATACAGTATAATGTCTCCTTGTGGTTTTCCCCAAACAGTATAGCATCTCCTTGTGGCCCCAAGTTTTTTTTTTCTTCTAAATGGATATTTATTGCGATATATATCGTTATCGTGATAAATTTCTTAATATTGTTATTGTGGGAATATTTTTTATATCACCCAACCCTAGTCCTTTCCAACATACTCTTATCATTAAGACTTTTATCAGACTGTGATATGTCATTGAGCTATTCTTGACCCCTCTCGATTCCCTCTATATTTGCTCCAAGTTCCACTGTTGCCACAGCTATTACTGCCCCTACCGCAATGCCACTATACCCATGCCTACAAGTGCCACTACTACTACCATTATCACCAACATAGCTGTGCATGGGGTCCCCCATCACCACCTGAACCTCTTCCTCATGGCAGGCCAGACATTGTGTTCTCACCCAAGTTATCAGTGGGGAGACTATCTTGAGCTTCTTCCATAGCACTTGGGGTTTTGTTGACTCTTCTTAGAAAAAAAAGGCACTCCACTAGGAGAAGACAGAGATGATGAAACTGAAAGGCTTTTTTAGGGATGTTAAGATGAGTAGCAGGTGGAATGTTGTGACCCCTGGCTCCAATTCACAGTGTCAGACTCAGAGGTGACCTTAATATCATCCTGCTGTGACTGAGAGGAGGAGTGAGCCATCCAGTCAACAATGTCATTATCTTTGTCTTTAATAACAATGAGGTATCTATAGGAAATGAGGGAGAGCTGTAGCCTACAGCAGCCCACATTCTGACTCTCATGTGACAAGAAATAGATCTTTTGTTTTTCACTTTTCTATTTAATTATAAGAAATATTAATTATTTTATTATGCGGCCTACAAATGAAAATGCATATGTGATACCTAGATTATTATATAATAGCAAGGTACAGATGCGTCCACACTTAACTTATCTCCAAACTCAGAGTGGTGACAGTATTGTCCTGATAGCAAAACAACATGATATCGCGAGATTGTAACTAAACTCTAAAAAACTGCAATACACGTCACAACCACTGGGCGGTGAGTGCTCCACATTTAGCTGATTGCTCAGCTGCTTTTTCTTTTGTTTAGAGCTGCTGGCCTCGGATGTGAGATATTTATCGGCAGACCAAGCTAAATGTGGTGAGATCTATTGAGAATATTTAATGTGCTAAAGTCAAACACATGAGAAAAAAGGAAAACTAAATAGAATACCCAAACATTGTGTGTTACCGTCAGCTGGACTGTGTATCTAATCCTATCTTAAGTAATACTGTCTACAGAGTTGTGTATCTAAGCCTATTATGTGTGATACTGTCTGCGTAGCAGTGTATCTAATCCTGTCATGTGTGATACTGCCTACAGTGTCATGCATCTAAGCCTATTGTGTGTGATACTGCATGAAGAGTTGTGTATCTCATCATATCATGTGTAATACTGTCTGAAGAGTTGTGTATCTAATCCTATCATGTGTGATACTGTCTGAAGAGTTGTGTATCTAAACCTGTCATGTGTGATACTGTCTGCTTATCAGTGTATCTAATCCTATCATATGTGATACTGTCTTCAGGATCGTGTATCTAATCCTATCCTGTGCGAAACTGTCTGCCGAGCTGTGTATCTAAGCCTATCATGTGTGATACTGTCTGCTTAGCTGCATATCTAATCCTACCTTGTGTGACACTGTCTGCTGAGCTGTGTATCTAATCCTACTTTGTGTGATACTGTTTGCTGAACTCTGTATCTAATCCTATTCTGGGCGACAGCGTCTGCTAAGCTTTGTATCTAATCATATCATGTGTGATACAGTTTGCAGAGTTGTGTATCTAATCCTATCATGTGTGATACTGTCTGCTGAAGTGTGTATCTATTCCTATCATGTGTGATACTGTGTGCTAAGATGGGTATCTAATCCTATCATGTGTGATACTGTCTGCTGAACTGTGTATCTATTCCTATCATGTGTGATACTGTCTATGAAGCGATTAGATGTATGTGCATAGAGTGTGATACTGTCTGCTGAGTTGTGTATCTAATTCTATTAGGGGTGATACTCTCTGCTGAACTGTGTATCTAATCCTACCTTGTGTGAGTTTTCTGCTGACCTGTGTATCTAACTCTATTAGGTGTGATACTGTCTTTGAAGCTATTGTATCTTTATAGAGTGTGATACAGATAGAGATAAGGAGCTGTCCTTTGTGTACATACTGTACACTCAGCCACTGCTCAGATAAGAGAGGTGGGGGAGGTGCTCATGTATTTCAGTCCCTGTATTTCCCTGTCTTGTGGATGAGGCCTGATTGCCAGTTAAGTAAGGCTACTTTCACATTAGCGGCAGCACGGATCTGGCAGGTGAAGGGTGCCGCCGGATCCGTGCTGCCGCAGGGACATGTGTGGGGCCAGAACCGCGCTCCCTCCCCACACATGTCACACAGTACATATACACACACACAGATATATACACATACAAATACACATACATACTTACATGCTCCCGGCAGGTCTCCACAACGCAGAAGGAGCAGGACGGCGCACACGTAGGACAATTCCCCACAGCGCCCTCTGCTGGGCACCGGGTGGAATCGTCCTATGTGTGCGCCGTCCTGCTCCTCCTGCGCTGTGGAGACCTGCCGGGAGCATGTAAGTATGGATGTGTATATGTCTGTGTATGTTTATGTGTATGTCTGTATGTGTGTATGTATGTATGTGTGCAGGTGACGAATCCATTCACCATTGTGTCACACCAAACGGATCCGTCCCCATTGACTTTTATTGGGGGTCATGACGGATCCGTCTTGGTGCGGATGCCTGGACCGGAGAGCAAACCGTAGTATGCTGCATTTTGCTCTCCGGTCTGAAGACGGAACGGAATGCTTTTAGGAGCGCTCTGTTGTCTTCAGTTCAGTTTTGTCCCCATTGACAATGAATGGGGACAAAACGGAAGCGTTTTATTCCGGTATTGAGCCCCTATGACGGAATTCAATACCAGAATTATAAAACGCTAGTGTGAAAGTAGCCTAAGTTATAGAAGCCCATTCATGTTGCTAATGGAAAATATAGCACAAAACAAGTTTATTGTTTTCAGTCCCTGAGGCGGAGCTTATTTTTAGGAAAAAAAAAACCTTTCCACAGAGCACTGGTGCCACTGGTTTTGTCCCCCTTACATTTTTTTAATTATTTTGGCAGACCTAGGTCTGTGGACCTTTAGAAAAAATACTACAGTACTCCTGATTCAGGGTTTAATTTGAAAAAAACTTTAATTATGGGTTTAATACAGAAAATAACAATTGCACCAATTTTATTTACAACATCTCCCAATCCTAATGAATTACCATCGGGCAGCTGTAGTCCAGAACCGCAGCATGGATCTAGGGCTGCCCTTTACTCTTCCATGAAAAGCTTTAGTGATACAGAATGTTACATGCCAGTGGCATTGCCTTTCTTTTCTATCACTAATGGAAGGACTTTATACAGATGACCAATGTAATTGTTGCACAGTTAGGACGTCATCCCAGAACTTAAGTATTCCATCAATCAACTCATGCTTAGTCTTTGGCTTTATTTCAGACCTTATGAATCTGTAGTGCCAGTATATAATCCTCCTTCCACCTCCCTCCTCATATTGCATGCATTGCCAATAAATGTATATTGCCCACCCTGTATTGCCAATGGAGAATTCCCCCTGCAAAACAGACAAGAAGAGAACAGGTTCTATATTATTGGTGGGGCCATGGAGCAGACATTCAGATTCAGGCAGCACATGGTGTTGTCCACATCTTTTTGCCCCCATTGAAATGAATGGGTCCTCAAAAAATGTGGATCGGATGCAGACCAAAAATATGGTCATATGACTGCACTAAGGGTAAATACACAAAGTTTTCTGGATGAGGATTTGAAGTAGACGTGTCTACAGAAACGGATTGGAAAGGAATTAGGCTTCTTTCACATTAGCGTTATTGCTGGATCCGGCAGGGTTCAGTAATAATGCTTCCGTTACTGATAATACAAGCGTCTGCATCCATTATGAACAGATCCAGTTGTATTATCTGTAACATTGCTGGGACTGATCCGTCATTAACTCCATTGAAAGTCAATGGAGGACGGATCCGGTTTCTATTGTGTCAGACAAAACGGATCTGTCCCCATTGACCTGCATTGTGGGTCATGATGTTTTGCTCTGGATCCCCAGGATGGAAAGCAAAATACAACATGTTGCGGTTTGCTCTCCGGCCTGCGGACGCAACTAAACTGAATGGAATGTATTTAGGAGCGCTCCGTTCTCTTCAGCTTAGTTTTGTCCCCCTTGACAATGAATGGGGACAAAACTGAAGCATTTTTTTCCGGTATTGAGCCCCTATGATGGAACTCAATATGGGAAAACAATAACGCTAGTGTGAAAGTAGCCTTAGAACTATAAAGGAAGGATTTATACTTCTGGCTTTGGTTCCTGGTATATTAGCATTCAGCATTATACTGTAGCTTCTCACAACTGTCCTATCATCTAAGTGTCCAGGCCTCATATTTGCTGCTTATGTCAATGGTCCAGTCTCCATTCCCTGTGTCTTTATTACCTGACTATTCGCCATTGTATCCTGCTGTTGTTTGATTAGTCCCTGATTAGGGAAATACAGTCCCTCCTCTATTGTTCACACCTAGACATGTAAATGTAAGCTTTTAGTTCTTCTAAGACATTGGTCTTCATCCAAAATGCAAACTTTCTAAGTGCACAAAATCATATTATACCAGAATTGTAACTAAATATTCAATGCAAACAATGTTTCTGCTTCCCACAACTATCACCCCTATTTTCCTGCACTGCCTAAGGCCCCATTCACACGACCGTATGAATGGGGCCATATCTATCCGCAAAAATGCGGGAATAGATGCGGCCCCATTCACCTCTGTGGTGCTAGCTCCTTGCCGCGGCTCTTTTGAAGCATGTCCTATACTTGTCCGTACGCACGGACAAGTATAGGCATTTTCAATGGGGCCGCACGGCGTGTGTTCCAAGCGCTGCGGAACACACACCGGGCGGCCCCCGTATATTTGCGGGTCCGCAGTAATGCGGGCCCGCAAATATACGGTCATGTGAATGGGGCCTAAAACCCCTGCACCCAGCAAAGAACTTCTTATCTTTCCCTCCATCTGACCTCCTGCTGAGATCTGTTCTGCAATAAAAAACCTTCCTCTCTAGAGGGAATTTTAAGAAAGAGAGAGACAGGAAACCCTGGGAAATTAAATCCGTGCTGCCGCAACTCACAATGAATGGGGACAAAACGGAAGCGTTTTTTTCCGGTATTGAGCCCCTATGACAGAACTCAATACCGGAATTTAAAAACGCTAGTGTGAAAGTAGCCTTACTTAGGCTACTTTCACACTAGCGGCAGGCCTGATCTGGCAGGTAAAGGGTGCTGCCGGATCAGGACTGCCACAGCGACATGTGTGGAGCCGGAACCGCGCTCCGGCCCCACACATGTCACACAGTACATACATACACACACACAGACACACACACATATACACAGACAAATACACATACATACATACTTACATGCTCCCGGCAGGTCTTCAGAGCGACGGAGAAGAAGGACAGCTCACACAGGTGACGATTCCCCACAGCGCCCTCTGCTGGGCGCCTGGTGGAATCATCACCTGTGCGCGCCGTCCTGTCCCTCCGACGCTCTGAAGACCTGCCGGGGTGCATGTAAGTATGTATGTGTATTTGTATGTGTATATGTCTGTGTATGTTTATGTTTATGTGTATGTCTATGTCTGTATGCGTGTATGTGTAGCCGGATCTGTCATGAACTCCATTGAAAGTCAATGGAGGGCAGATCCGGTTACCATTGTGGTCACACCAGACGGATCCACCCCCATTGACTTGCATTGGGGGTCATTCCGGATCCGTCTTGGTGCAGATGCCTGGACCGGAGAGCAAACCGCTTTCAGGAGCATTCCGTTGTCTTCAGTTTTGTCCCCATTGACAATGAATGGGGACAAAACTGAAGCGTTTTATTCCAGTATTGAGCCCCTATGACGGAACTCAATACCGGAATTTTAAAACACTAGTGTGAAAGTAGCCTTAATTGGTAATCAGGCCTCATCCACAA
Source organism: Rhinella marina (assembly GCA_900303285.1). Lineage (NCBI taxonomy): Eukaryota > Metazoa > Chordata > Amphibia > Anura > Bufonidae > Rhinella > Rhinella marina. The sequence continues at coordinate 19,729 of ONZH01024616.1, forward strand.
GACAGGGAAATACAGGGAATGAAATACATGAGCACCTCCCCCACCTCTCTTATCTGAGCAGTGGCTGAGTGTACAGTATTTACACAAAGGAGAGCTCCTTATCTCTATCTGTATCACACTCTATAAAGATACAACAATAGCTTCAAGACAGTATCACACCTAATAGAATTAGATACACAGGTCAGCAGAAAACTATCACACAAGGTAGGATTAGATACACAGCTCAGCAGACAGTATCACACCTAATAGAATCAGATACACAGCTCAACAGACAGTATCACACTCTATACACATACATCTAATCGCTTCATAGACAGTATCACACATAATAGGAATAGATACACAGCTCAGAAGACAGTATCACACAAGGTAGGATTAGATACACAGTTAATCAGACAGTATCACACATGATAGGATTAGATACACAACTTAAAAGATGCTATCTTCCAGAATAGGATTAGATACAGAGTTCAGCAGACAGTATCACACATGATAGGATTAGATACACAACTCTGCAAACAGTATCACACATGATAGGATTAGATACGCAGTTTAGCAGACAGTATCACACAAGATAGGATTAGATACACAACTTAGCAGGCAGTATCATACACAATAGGCTTAGATACGCAACTCTGCAGATAGTATCACACATGATAGGATTAGATACACAACTCTGCAAACTGTATCACACATGATATGATTAGATACACAGTTTAGCAGACGCTGTCACCCAGAATAGGATTATATACATAGTTCAGCAGACAGTATCACACAAGATAGGATTAGATACCCATCTTAGCAGACAGTATCACACATGATAGGATTAGATACACAGTTCAGCAGACAGTATCACACATGATAGGAGTAGATACACAGATATGTAGGCAGTATCACCCAGAATAGGATTAGATACCCATCTTAGCAGACAGTATCATACAAGGTGGGATTAGATACGCATCTAAGCAGACAGTGTCACACAAGGTAGGATTAGATACGCAGCTAAGCAGACAGTATCACATATGATAGGATTAGATACAAAGCTTAGCAGACGCTGTCACCCAGAATATGATTAGATACAGAGTTCAGCAAACAGTATCACACATGATAGGATTAGATACACGGATACGCAGACAGTATCACACATGATAGGATTAGATACACATCTCTGCAAACAGTATCACACATGATAGGATTAGATACACAGATATGCAGGCAGTATCACTCAAGATAGGATTAGATACACAATTTAGCAGGCAGTATCATACACAATAGGCTGAGATACACAACTCTGCAGATAATATCACACATGATATGATTAGATACACAGCTCAGCAGACAGTTTCACACATGATCAGATTAGATATTTAGTTAAGCAGACACTGTCACCCAGAATCAAATTAGATACACAGTTCAGCAGACAATATCACACATGATAGGATTAGATACTCATCTTATCAGACAGTATCACACATTATAGGATTAGATACGTAGTTTAGCAGACACTGTCACCCAGAATAGGATTAGATACACAGTTCAGCAGACAGTATCACACATGATAGGATTAGATACCCATCTTAGCAGACAGTATCACACATGATAGGATTAGATACCCATCTTAGCAGACAGTATCACACATAATAGGATTAGATACACAGCTCAGCAGACAGTATCACACATAATAGGATTAGATATACAGCTCAGCAGACAGTATCACACATGATAGGATTAGATACCCATCTTAGCAGACAGTATCACACATGATAGGATTAGATACACAGCTCAGCAGACAGTTTCACACATAATAGGATTAGATACGTAGTTTAGCAGACATTGTCACCCAGAATAGGATTAGATACACAGTTCAGCAGACAGTATCACACATGATAGGATTAGATACCCATCTTAGCAGACAGTATCACACATGATAGGATTAGATACATAATCATTAAGGAATATTAAATGTCATGGTAAAATTGAGGTATATACTGACACCCTGAATTGTATTATGTACATTTGTAACATGTAATGGGACTGTTAAAATTGTATAATTATCTATGCATAATACTGTGGTTGGTGTGTGCTATTTTGCATATAACTAATATAATAGTAGACTAGCACTGTATACTGTCTGACACCAAGTGTACTGTACCTAACTCATAGCATAAGGCATATAGACTTGTGGTAAACAATAGCAGCGGGCAAAATATATGATAATCATTGGACACTAAAAAAAAAAAAATCCTTTGGAGGGATTTGTTTAATGTATACAATATATTTTGCTATTTAGGTTAAATGTAAGAAGGGAATACCTTAAATTCAGGTATTAGCTAGTAAAACAATGCGCCACCTGGTGTCTGAAAGTTGTATTACAATTTATCCAATTTAGTTATAACGTCACTTCGTGACACACATCTCAGGACATGTTGAGATCAGTTAAGTGTGGACACATCTGTACTAGCAAGATTGTAAGTGATTTCTCTCTAATTTACAGTACAATGTGTTGAATGAAACTGCTATAGTAATGAAGTTCAATGCTAGTGTTGTGCGAATTGACGTTGACGAGGGTTAATTCAATCAAATTTCTCGAAAATTTTGATTTGCCACTAGGCCGAATTTCCTTGTGCTTAGTGGTAACTAATCGGATTTTTTCTAAATTCTGCATATGTTACAAAGAGAAAGTAAGACGCCCGGGAACAAGTGATCACCTATAATGCCGTTCAGCCAGCCAATCAGCAGATAGCCAGACCCTGTGATGTCATAGCCCTAGAGACATGACAGGCGCTAGGGACAGTGATTACAAAAGACTTTATTTGCAAAATATTACTTTTGAACAGTTCAGGGACACTTTACAAATAGTGTAGGGATAAAATAGGAAGGCTTTATCCACACTATAGGGAGAGAGCAGAGAGCACAACTGAAATGAAGAAGCTATTCTATTACACCTTGTTGCACTAATTGGAGTTAAAAAGCGTTCTAATACTAATGATTTTAGGTTGGGCACATGCTTTTATATATAAGTAATTCCATTAATCCTTGACTATGTTTTTGGGATGAAATTGCGGTCTGATACTACTGATTTTGTAGGGTTCAGTTTTTATTTTTATACATACGTAAATCCGTTAATCCTTGATTGTGTAATTAGGGTGAAATTGTGGCCTGATACTACTGGGGGGGGGGGGCAGTTCACATTTTTATTTTACATAAATAATTCCATTCTTCCTTGATTATTTAATTGGGGTGAAGTTTCGGCCTGATACTACAGATTTTAGGGTGTTCATGTTCTTTTATACATCAGTAAATCTGTTCTTCCTTGATTCTGGGGTGAAATTGATGCCTGATACTACAGATTTAGGGGGTTACCCATTGTTATTTTACATAAATAATTCCATTTATCCTTGATTCTGTAATTGGGGTAAAAATGATACTGCTGTTTTTGTGGTGTTCACGTTGTTTTATACCTAAGTAAATCCATTCATTCTTGATCCTGCTGTGAAATTGTGGCCTGATACTTCAGATTTTGGGGGAGTTCACATTGTTATTTTATATAAATAATTAAATACATCCTTGATTGTGTAATTGATGTGAAATTGCGGCCTGATACAACTGTTTTTGGCGTATTCACATTCTTTTATACATAGTAGTGTGTGTAATGACAGGGAGCCGCAATTGTGCCACCTCCGTCATTGTACCTCTCAGATGCTGCATTCATACATGATCGCAACATTTGATATCCATATCAGAGTGTAAGATAATAATAATAACACCTCATCCATTTGCTCGTGATGGGCCGGTCGTCACCATCATGCTTAAAGGTCACATTCAAAAACCTATGTAGCTCGAGATGATGTCATCACCTTAGCCATCCCGTCACAAGCAAATGGATCAGGTAAGTATTATTATTATTTATTTTTTTTTACACTATTTCAGTTTAAATTGATTCACTACTGCAAAGCACAAGGAATTTGGCTTCGCAGCAAATTGACTTTATCCTGATATTCGTATTGAAGTACACTTTGCTAGTTACAAGTATTTTACATAAATAATTCGATTCCTTCCGACATCCTTGATTATGTAATTGAGGTGAAATTGCAGCCTGATATTACTGTTTTTATGGTGTTCATGTTCTTTTATACATAAGTAAATCCGTACATCCTTGATTCTCGGGTAAATTGCGGCTGAAACTACAGTTTTATAAAACTTACAATTACTGTTACAGTTATTACAATTACTGTTACAGTATGTCCGACAGACAGGTGACAGGGCCTTCTAGGGAACGAGCAGTGGCAAAAATGTTACTGGAGGTTGCAGAAGAAGCTGTATAAGAAGGGTGGGTGGTAGCAGCAGTCGCAGCAACAGTTTCAGAGCGGCTAGTGTCACCCAGCGGTCGTGTTTTGACTAGCAACCCAGCTGTCTTTGAATGGTTGACTCGGTCTTCAACATCTTCTCAACTGATGTCAGACACCCCAGACAGGTTGGGTTCCTGGTGGGTTCCTTTGACACCATGCTTAGTAAGCATGGCCCAGGAACAAACTCTGTACCCCCACCTGTCCTGAACCTGCCTCTTTCATTTTCTGTTCCTTCTGCTCCGGAAGCAGGGCTGGATTGGGACTGAAATTCAGCCCTGGCATTTTGAAATCAAAGAGGCCCACATTCCTCGACTTTTTAAAGTCACAGCCAACCCTTTTAGAGGCCCTAAAAATTATTAAAATATAATAATTTAATAAACGTAAACCACACCAAACAAGGTGAATAAACCGCCCCCTGCAGAGAGAGCTGGAAAAGCTATATCTCCTGATAGGGTACGGGTCTAGAACTCGGACCCGGACTGATCAAAACTTTTGATATGTCTCTGTGACATGTCAAAAGTCTTTCAGTTCATCAGTGGCCCTATTACACAGATTGATGTGTAAAGGTCCTTTTACACGGGCCGATCATCGGCCGAAAAAGCGTTCCTAGGAACGCTAGTGCCGATAATCGGCCCGTGTAAAAGTGCCCTAATCAGCCGACGAACAAGCAAAACGCACGTTTGTCGGCTGATTGGATCTTTTGGTTTGTACAAAAGATCCAATCTGTCGGGCGCACATCACCCTGTGTAAACAGGCGATGTGCGCCTGACAGTATGGAGCTTCCCGGCCACACGAGTGATACAGCGATCACTCGTGCGGCCCGGCGTGTGGCAAGTCAATTTCTGCCAGAAGAAAATCTGAAAAGTGTTCATGAGATATGTCTGATCTCATACACTTTGCTGGTGCTGTACTGCTCTGCATTTTTTCCCCACATAATTCAGTATGGAAAAAATGCACATATTCCACAACATGTCCATGCAGCCTAATAGACAACTAATACTGCCAAGACCATGAACACTTATTATCACCACCTCATAGTGGCTAAATACTACACCAGACTGATACTGGGGCACTCTTTCCCCCAATCTGAGGAAGTGTCTGTTCCATTCTCTATAGGTCTGCCAGAGACAGCGTAGTGCAGCGTTTCGCTGCAGTCCCATAGAGAATGACTGGAGTGGAAGAGCACATGCCTGACCTGGCAGTCCATCAGATCGAGGGAACAGGACCCACGTTCTCAGGGGTCGCTGGTTTTTAAAATTATTTAATTATTTTTGAAAAAAAAATGGCGTGGGGTCCCCCCTTTTTTCCTTCACCAGCCAGATACAACCAGCAGCAGCAGCCTGGGTGGCAAGGGACACGGTTATTGGCCCTTCCCAGCCTAATGGTACCAGCCTGCAGCCGCCCCAGAACTGGACCCTCAATTTAGAAGGTCCGGTCCTGCGGGTACCCGGCTCTTCCCGACACCCCTGGGAGGTGGGTGTCAGGGTAATAGATGTTGGGGTTAGTGCTGGCCATACCGGCAAGCGCTAAGCCCAGTATTAGTAATGAGGGCCGTCAGTAGATAGCCGTGATTACTAAAACTGCAATGTTGTAAAAAAACACACACACACACTTATAAAATATTTTATTGAAATAAATACTCCCCCAGACCCCTGTTTGACCATTTTATTTAAAAAATAAAAAAGTAGTCTAAAGAAACCGACGTAGTCCTCAGCATTCACGATCCTAAAAAATAGAAAACAAACACAAACCACTTACCACCTCAGGCTTCTTCTTTGTAGTAAAGAAGGGAACGTATGTATGTCTCTGTGTGTCTTTTTTTTTTTTTTTTAATTTTGGGCACTTGTGTAAACCAGGCACCCCCCGCTCTGCCTGGTTTACTCCCATAGACTTCAATTATGTTCAGGTGCTTGGCCGAGCACTCGAGCACCCCTGAGTGCTCGGCCAGAGCACCCGAGTGTACGAGCACTGCGGTGCTTGATCATCACTAATAAATGTCACACCCCCATATCAGATGCACATTCAGGCCCCGCATATGTAAATTACTCAGATAGGCCTCCATATCAGTTGCTCAGGCCCACCCCCCCTTAATATCAGATGCCCCTTTAGGCCCCCATATTTCAGTTGCTCTGACAGAACCCCCATATGTCAGGTGCATAGCCCCCCCCATATCAGATGCTCATTCAGGACCCCCTTATGCCACTTTCTCAGGACCCCCCTCCCATATAAGTTGCTTATTCAGGCCCCCCATATGTTATTGTTCAGGAGGACCCCCCCCCAAAAAAAAAAATCTGTTGTTATTTATTCAGGCCCCCCATATGTCGCTTGCTCTGGACCCCCCCCCTTTCCCCTAATATCAGTTGTTATTTATTTATTCAGGGCCCACCATTACCCCATATGTCATTTCCAGACCCCCCCCCCCCCCCGATATCAGTTAATTATTTATTTATTCAGGACCCCCCACCAATATCAGTTATTATTTATTTATTCAGCCCCCCCCCTCCATATATAATTGCTCAGGACCCCCCCACCACCAATATCAGTTATTAATTATTTATTTATTCAGCCCCCCCCCCCGGCCATATATCATTGCTCAGGATCCCCCCCACCAATATCTGTTATTAATTATTTATTTATTCAGGCCTCCACCCCCCCCACACCACACCAATATCAGTTATTAATTATTTATTCAGGCACCCCCTCCCCCCATATATCATTGAAGTCGGGACCCCCCCCACCAATATCAGTTATTATTTATTCAGCCCCCCCATATATAATTGCTCAGGACCCCCCCCCCACACACACACACACGCCAATATCAGTTATTCATTATTTATTCAGAGGAAATATCAGTTATTAATTATTTATTCAGAACTCCCCCCTCCCAGTCACTTGCTTAGTATTATTTTTTTTTAGCTGTTGCGCCTCCCCCCCCACCTAATTTGCTCATGAAGCCAGGGCCAGGCCCCCATCAGAGATCAGATTACACTACACATAAAACTTACAAAAATAAACATAAAACTTACCTCTCCTGCTCCGTGTCTGCCGCTCTGCTGTCTGCAAGCCCGCGCTGCACAGTCACGTGACCTGGCTGCATACAGCGTCAGGTCATAGTGCACGCTGAAGCTGGGAAAACCATGGTGCTAATGTTGTTGTACAGCCTGATGCAGCAACCGCTGCTTCTTCCGGTGGTCTGCAGCCATTCTCCAGCAGTCAAGGCTCTACCACCTCAGCAGAAGGGAGCTGGGTTTAATTCCCATCATCTACTGGTCCTGATGCTCCTTTCCTTTGTCACTCATTTCGCCAGCAATCGATCATTGAAGCAATTGCAAAAAGACAGTATGCATGCACTCATCCAACTGCGAAGAAGCTGAAAGTGATCCTGGCCACCTTGCTATTACTACAGTCCCTCTCTTTCCATGTGGTTGACTATACACCTTTCAGAGAACTGATGGCTTGTGCCAAGCCAAAGTTGAGAGTCCCAAGCCATCATTACTTCTCCAAAAAGTCTGTACCAGCCCTGCACACGTATGTTGTGCAGAAGATGGGCCAGTTCTTGAGACTGTCAGTGTCTGCTAAAGTTCACAGCAGTGCTGATGTGTGAAAGTGTAACTATGGTCAAGGACAATATATGTCCTTTATGGCCCACTGGGTAAATATGGTTCCTGCCCAGCCACACCAGCAACTTGGCCAGGTGATGGCAATGCCACCTCCACGTTTTCAAGCTATGAGTCCTGTGCCAATGTCTTCCTCTGCCTCCTCATCCTCAACCTTGTCCTCAGCCTCAATTTAGAGTGCTTCTCCAGCATGTCGCCTATGCAGAGCATGGCAGTGTCATGCTGTTCTGCACCTGGTTTGCCTGGGTGAACTGAGTCACACTGGGGAGGATCTGTTCCCTGTCCTTCAAGAGGAAATCTAATCCTGGCTATCTCCTTGCCAACTGAAAATCGGGACCATGGTCACCAATAACAGGAAGAACATTGTGTTGTCACTGTGTCAAGGAGGGATGACCCATGTGCCCTGTATGGCACATTTCTTTAATCTGGTTGTAAAGCAGTTCCTGAAGTCTTCAACCCAACTGCAAGGCATCTTGAAAATGGGCAGGAAGCTATGCATGCACTTCAGCCACTCTGACACTGCAAAATAGCCTCAAAGACAGAATAGCATTCCCAACATCCACCCATGGAAACTCCATCCTCCACATATTGGACTGACTATATGAGCAGAGGAAGACCGCAAATGATTTCTTGATGATGCAGTCGGGCAGGAGTACTCCCCTGTGTAACTTCGACGTTAGCCAGTGGCAGCTCTTGTGTGACAACAGCTGTTTTCTAAGGCCCTTTGAAGAGGCCACTTTATTTTTCAGTCACCAGGACAACGGGATGAACAATGTAATTCCACTCCTTCACATCCTGGGGAAGATGCTGATAAATCTGGCTGGCCAGGGGACAAGAGACATGGCGCCTACATTTCATCATTTCATGGCCACCTGAGCCCTGTGAGGGATAAACTGGCAGAGGAGGAGGACATTCACGCATAAGCAATGTATACATAAATGGGTGGTTTATCTGCACAAGTGGCAGGAGAGGAGTAGAAGGACCAGGAGGAGCTGGAGGGTGATGAGGAAGGCCAGGCAGAAGACCCAGACACACTGTTGCATTACGTAGTGGAGATGAAGGCTGGAAGTCCTCCCAAGACTCTTGTGCAAACATCCAGATGCATGCGTAGTTGCTTGCTTGCGTAGTGACTATTATCACCACTTGGCAGAGGGATGACTAATGGCTCTGCTCCATGTTAGACCCTCATTACCGGTCCACAATGAGAGCCTTATTTCAGCTGCTGAGAGGGAGGATTAACTCAAAACATCCTATGTAGTTAGTTGGTAGCTACATATGTGTGCCATCGCCCATCCTCATGATGGTCGGACCGGGGGGGGGGCCTCTGTACTCACACTCCACTTCCATGACTGCTGAGAAGGGGTGGGGAGGAAGGAGCAGCACCAGCTCCATCAGTAGCAACTTATGTATGGTGTCTCAAATAAGCACTTTTCTTCACCTGCCTACTGAGGAAACCACCCAGCACCAGCAGCAACAGAACATGAACTAGCATGTAGTGGGATACTTGGACTGTACCCTGCCACCCCAGATCAAAAATCCCCTGGACTACTGTGCAGCCAAATTAGATTTCTTACCACAAGTGGCCAAGTTTCCCCTGGAAATGCTTTTCTGCCCAACTAGTAGAATGGCATCAAAGCAGGTGTTTAGTGCTGCGCGGGGCATTGTTACCCCACAGAGAACTCATCTTTACACACAAAATGTTGATAGACTTACCTTTGTTAATATAAATCATAAAGGCAATAAAAAACAGAAAAAGCGGAGGAGGTTAATCAAATCCCCAGGGATCCAATAGGTCCCCTTGAAAAATGAAAAATGGGGGCGCCCCTAGGGGAGGGGAAAAGAAAGTACGGAGTGGACTTGAATGAGAATATATGTAGATGAGATAGACCAAATATATAAAGATGTATATACATACAATAGAGGTAAAGTTCAAGTCAAATTATACATTTGCTTGTATAAAATAAAAAATATATATATACAGTAGAGATGAGCGAATCATTGAAAAAATTATTTGCCGAACATTCGCCAAAGTTTTCCTAAGATTCGTATATTCGACAAATAGATTCGTTGTATTTGTGTACAAAATATACATTATTATGTGCTATTAGCGAACATTCGTGCACTAATAACGAACGTACAGTTAAAAAATGTACACAACTTATTAGAAGACGTACGCATGAGCGTACAAATAGCTTACGAATCCTTAGCGAACTATTGTGTACGCGATTACATAATACGCAGGCACGTACACCGAGAGGCCGCGGGGTGCACTCCTCAGAGTCAGAGCGAATATTCGAAAATGGCATCCAGACGATCCTCATCATTTAGCTCTGCTGCACAGCTGAAATACATAGTCCGGCTGATGGACCGACAGGATTACGATTTACGATGGCACACACCGCCACCCAAACCAGCATAAAAAGTAGGTGATCCAGCAGGTGATCCGAGGCTTGCGCCATAGTTTTGACACCTTGCGGACGGGCCAGATACAGTGTAATTGATCAGAAATCGCCCTCAGAGTCAGTATGTATATTTGAGGTAGAACAAGTAAGGTGCTGTCTATCCGGCTTTGGGCACAGTATAATCATCCACAATACTATAAAGTGAATATGAGGACCCATTGCGGTACCTCTAAAGAAATACACACAATGGGCAACATACTTGAAAACGTTGCTGAAAGGTAAAAACATTAGTGCAAACAATCCAGTGCAAACAATATAGTGCAAATACATTATAGGTATAATGTAAACATTTTAAATATCACCTACCTAGTCTGCTCACGGACACGTTTAAGTCTCTTTTCTTTTTTCTGACGCTTGTCATAGAACTGGAGCAGAGTCCCAAACTCAGTTGCAATTTGTAATCCACATAGGTAAAATTGTAATCCAAATGGGTAAAAAATAGCAGCAAAGGTTCCTTAAAAAAACATCTTTCAAGCTGAGCGTGGTGGACGTCTCTGCCAAGAGCTCCGTACCAAGCGATTCTATCCACAGCCATCTAGCCTCTCACGGGGCTTTACTTGGACCCTGGCACCCACACTTTGAACCCCCACACTAGTGGCCTCCTATAGAGCCTGGTTCGGGTGCTGCCAGACCTACGGGGGCGCCGGACCGGGTTGCGGCCTACGAGAATCTTGCCGCCCTCGGCACCTCGTGGTGGTCCCGCCGGAAATCCTCTACATTCACGGGTAAGCCGCACTTACCCCGACACTGCTGGGAGACCCAGTCATCTCCGGTGGAGAAGTGGAGGAAGGTTGGGAGCTGGCAGATGCGGCGCTGAAGTCCGGAACTGCGGGCGCGTGACTGTGCTGCGGCGTGTCTGACGTTCTCCTCCAGGCGGTGGACAATTCAGAGCAGCGGTAAGCGTCCGCCATTTTGGGGGTTCAGCCTAGCTTACAGGAGGTACAGGATCAAGCCATCACATCCTGGGGCCCTGAACATCAACTGCCTCTATCACCTAACCTCAACCTCATAAGCATCCTTTCTCATCCCCTCCTGTTAAAAGGGAAGCAGCTGTTGGCCATACCATCAAAAGAGGACTTGGTCCTAATTTTTCTCAGGGCTGATCGACTTCAGCCTGCTCTTAGTGCATCTTTCACCGGGCCTTTCTGTCCATCTGGTCATTTACTTTAAGGCCCGCGGCCTAGTTTTTTCTGGTCATCCACGAGAGGACTGCCTCATTCATGTTTTACTAATTTTGAGGGAATTGTGGTCACTGACCATCAGCCTACTCAAGCTAACAGTTTCTGATTTCATATACAATCCTGATATTATTGCTCAGGAATGGTTAAAGTGGGCAAACCGGATCTGTCAGGCTTACCAAATCCTCAAAAGAGCCAACCAGAAATGCAAAAATTCTTTCACAAAAGCTCTGATTCTCCTTCAGCAACTCAGAAATCCAAAAAGTGTAATTCTCCACCCCGCGAAATGGTGAGGCAGGGTTCAGAGGGTCCAGACAGAGGACTGTTGCCTGATGCGGACTCGCAGCTTCATACTTCCCAAAAAATGTTGGAGATCATTATTGAAAAAGCTCTACAACCTGTTTTAGTGGAATTATCAGATATCAAGTCGGAAATCAGAGATGTAGGTGGCAGAGTGGAACAACTAGAAGAAACTCAACAGTCCTTAATTAACCATGGAGAAGCAACAACGTCGGCTTTTCATACCTGTCAAATTCACCTCAACAATCTCCTATCTTACATCGAAGATCAAGACAACAGAGGCAGGAGAAATAATTTACGCATAAAAGGTGTTCCTGAACCCTCATCCTCCGAGGATGTTCTCCAAACCACTTACTCGATATTGAGACCATTATTGCCCTCGGATATGGCGGGTGACTTAATCCTAGAAAGGGCACACAGGGCCCTCAAGCCTAAGCCCAAAGAAAGTGAACCTCCCAGGGACATTATTTGCAGGATACTCAACTTCCAGCACAAAGAAGTCATATTGCTGTCAGCCAGAAATGCTAGTGAGCTGCAGTTTGATGGATTCACCTTTGCTATCTTCCAGGACCTTTCTCCGGTGACTCTCAATAAACGTAGACAGCTGAAGCCAGTTACAGATGCTCTTCGGGCCAAAGGCTACCCGTATCGCTGGCTGTTTCCGTTTGGGATTGCATGCATGATTCAAGGGTCCACCAGATACGTTAGGCGCCCGGATGACATACTCCCCCTGTGTGATCTCATTGATCTGGATCCAGCCGATATCCCGTCCTGGGAGCAGATCGCAGATGTGACTGATCTGCCCAAATTGCCTGGTACTTCTTCGTGGATGACTCAAAGATCTTGTGGGAGGAAAAAACGCTCAGGAACCCCGACAGATTGACTTAATGTGTGAAGCGGTTCTTCTCACCTATCTCTTTTATCGCAGGTTTACTTGCTCATTTAATCGCTCATTTCTTTTCTGCTTATTTAACATTGGCTGATGCTAGTTTGTTTGACACATTTACAGGAATCAGTATTGTATAGAAACAGTTTTTTCTTAGCCGAGAAGTAGTTATACCTCAAAGATCTGCAGTCTTCCGTTTCTTGCCCTATGCCGCAGGTTTAATTAGTTCTCTTTGGCATTAAGCTGAAGTTGAATGTGACCCCTCCCAAAAACATTTTTCCCACTTGGTTAGATCTGCTCACAGGGCAACAAATACCTTGGGTAGATCACTGTTTACCTACATACATAGGTTTTGTTTTAGGTTTTATATGGTTATTTACACTTTGTGTCTTGTGTTTTGTATAAAATGACTGACATTAAGGTTGCCTCTTGGAACACACGAGGGATGAACACTCCACAGAAACGCTCCCGTATCTTCCAGCATCTGAGATCTCTCCACATAGACATCGCTATCCTTCAAGAAACGCATTTCAAGATGGGTAAAGTACCCCCTCTGCCCCTGTCGTATTTCACCCAGTGGTATCACTCTTGTTACTCATTGTCTAAAACTAGGGGAGTGTCTATAGCAATTAAGGGAGCCTTACCTTTTACATTATCCTCTAGCTTGGTAGATGTGGAGGGGCGCTATCTTTTCTTGAAAGGGACTTTGGCTAATACCAAGGTCACCATAGCGGGTCTCTACGCACCCAATTCTAATCAGATATCTTGGCTTGTTGATGCTCTTACTAAGCTTAAGATATTTCAAGAAGGCATGTGTATTATAGGGGGTGATATTAATGTCACTTTAGAGCCATTGTTAGATTCCTCCTCTGGTAAATCCCATTTTTCGTATAAGAAATTGAGGGCCCTAAAACACTCTCTCTCAAATCTCACGGTCCGAGATGTGTGGAGACAACTCCATCCCAAGGATAAGGAGTATTCGTTTTATTCGGAAGTACATAATTCCTATCAGCGTATAGACTACCTATTCCTTTCATCCTCATTTTTGCACTGTCTCAAAAGAGTCGAAATTGGTACTATAGGAATCTCAGTCCATGCTCCAGTGATTATGGTAACCATGATAGATTCTCTCCCGTCTAGCACCTACACGTGGCGCCTCAATGATAACCTCCTGAGGAATGCTGCCCACAAATCAAAGATTGAAAAGGCTATAGCACATTACTTTAAAGAGAATATATCATCACAGGTGTCCCCTACAGTGATATGGGAGGCACATAAGTCAGTGGTCAGAGGGGAGTTGATCTCCTTGGGCTCATACGTTAAAAAACAGAAGAGGCGTGAAATAGACGACTTGATTGGTAGGATCACTAAATTGGAAAGAGCACACAAACATAGCCTTTCGGCGCAGATCTTAGCTGAACTCACTACGTTGAGGGAGAACCTGAATCAAATTCTTAATCTTAAAGCTACTAGGGCATACACATATGCGAAACATAAGGTTTACATACATGGTAACAGAGGTTCGCGAATGATGGCACTAATGGCTAAAAAAAGGAGGGAGCAACTATATATTCGAGAGATAAGGGACAATCAGGGGAACACCCATTCCTCAACTAGAGACATTGCCACTCAATTTGAACAGTTTTATGCTTCCCTCTATAACCTGAATGCGGATAACTCCGACAGTTTGCCTGAACGGAGAGACAGCATTGAGAGATTTTTGAGTTCTTTGAATTTGCCAAGTCTCTCATCCTCACATTTATCTTCCCTCCAGTCTCCGCTTTCGTTGCAAGAAATACAAAAAGCCCTAAGGGATATGCCCCCTGGGAAAAGTCCCGGCCCTGATGGCCTTCCCGTAAATTATTACAAGTCTTTCTCTGAACTAATACTCCCTCATATGTTATCTGCCTTTTCCGCTGCAGCGGAAGGTGCGGATTTCCCAACTCAATCATTAATGGCCCACATTACGGTCATGCCCAAAGAGGGAAAAGACCCGGGATTATGTGGCAGTTATCGTCCTATATCATTATTGAATACGGACATTAAACTCTATGCTAAAGTCTTGGCAAATCGCTTGCAACCCCTTCTCCCCCTGCTGATTGATGCTGAACAAGTAGGTTTTATTAAAGGAAGGGAAGGTAAAGACAATACGCTGAGAGTTCTACACCTTATTCACTTTGCAAAGGCAAAACGTATACCCCTAGCCTTACTGTCTACTGATGCCGAAAAGGCCTTTGACAGGATTGATTGGGTGTTCATGGAAAGGACTTTACATAGATTTGGGCTTCCTGAAAGTTTTGTTAAGGCTGTCATGGCACTGTACACATCACCCTCTGCATCAATTAGAATTAATGGATCTCTTTCCTCCTTGTTCCGTATATACAATGGCACGAGGCAGGGCTGCCCGTTGTCCCCGCTCCTGTTTGTTCTATCTATGGAGACCCTGATACAACATATCAGACAACACCCGGAGATTAAAGGCATCACAGTAGGAGGAAAAAAGCACCTAACTGCAGCATTCGCT
>ONZH01024617.1:0-16753 GCA_900303285.1 Rhinella marina
TAAACTGTATTTTAAAAAAAATAAATAAAAATTCACAGCCGTATACTGCCAGATCAGATGGTGCATATACACACTAGGTATATAACAGGGTTTTGCAGCCAAAAAGAACGCAGAACAGTAGTGCCAAATATAGTTTGGTATGTAGCAGAGCACCTAATACACCACTAATGCCTCTCTCTGTCCCTACTCCAGCAGCTATCCCTGAATACAGCAGCCGTTCTCTGCAGAGTATATATTGTAGTAAAGCTATCACTGTACTGCACTATAGTAGCCCTGATAAGGGCTTTTAATCACGCTCCTGCCTGTCCAACAGCTAAAACCTATCTCTCCCTTCTCCAGCCTCTGTCCCTGACTAAGTTCACGCAGCATATGCGAACGAGCAGGAAGAGCTGAGTTTTTAATATTCGAGGTCACATGGTTTTTCCAGCCAATCCATGTAGACGCCGTTTTCGCGCTGCCAGCGTGCTCCGCGGGCCTGTCATACCCCCCCCTGCATAGTGATTGGTGGAAAAAGAGCGCCAGGGAAGGTGGGAGGGGAAACGAATTCTAAGTGCGCCATCGCCGTTATACTCGATTGAAATCGAGTATGCCGAATAGCGTAGTATTCGATCGAATACCGGCTCGATCGAACACTACTCGCTCATCTCTATATATTATTATATGTATTATTTTCATGTATTATTATGATCATTAATTTTATTATTTATTTTATTACAATGGAATTGGATTATGGTTTATATTTCCCCTTTTTATATGGCATAAGGGACTGTTTTAATTGTTTATATGTGTATGTTATGTGTGTACATATGGATGAAATGATTATGTACACTTAGGTACTATTTTGTCTGATGTGATATATGTCTGTACCTGACTGGCACGCATGTGTAGCCAGGACTACGGTCCGGAGTTCCGGGTTGCGTTCCAGGGTGAAACGCATCACTTACTATTTTTGGTAATTAGATGCTGAGTATTTCTACTATGAGGCTCACCTCCCGTACCTGTCGGACTTCCGGGTTCCGCTATGCGTGCCACTCTGGAACGCAGCCGCTGACCTCATGACATCACTTCCGGATTCGCAAGATCTGGTCAATGGTTTTGAACAGTATTGAAGCGGGATTGCGATTATAGACTATGGGGGAATGCGATAATATGTTGGCCGATGTGTAAGTGAGAACTTCGATCTTGGGAGAAAGGTAGACATATGTTGACATTAGTACATATACATCACTTCCGGGGCGCTACCTCCGGTACACGCTTATGGCGATCAGTCTGGCGCTGTTATCAAGGTAATGTGAGACACATTTTAGTGGAATTAAGAGGGATATAAATAGGGCCTTGTGGGCATATGATACTCACCTCCTGATGAAGCAGTAGTGAAACGCGCGCCGGGGTACGGGACAGCGGTGAAGGTAGGATGATACTAGTGTCTGTTCTCCCATAGGTAGTAATTAATACAGTAACCTTTGGTGATTTGTACTGGTAGATCTTTCCACCGTGTCTTGATATACGTGTAATTTATATTGATATTATAATTATAGACCTGTGGAGATAGGGAGTCCATAGCACTCATGATTGTATACACTACCTATCCCGTCTGTCCTGCTTTATGTTATATACCTGATGTGTAACTATACCATCACCAATTGATTGGCAGTATCATTTATGTATTTTTATATATATTTTTAAATTGATGTCATATAATAAAGTTTGGTATTATATTGTACTCTATGTCCCTGTGTTTTTTCTTTTTTGTGGGTATATATTTTGATATTGAGCAATTGACAGGGGAATTATTTTTGTGTATGCTCAATTATTTTGTAGGTTGTCTTGTTTCATGCTTAGTGCAATTGTCTGGATTATGTACGTAAACCCCTTTTAATATGAACTGCTACGTGATGACGTGTTTCCCTCTTTATGCACTGAAGCTGGCACGTTCCCTGAGTTTTTCCAGCAAGATGGTGCACCACCACATTATGGGTGTCATGTCCGAGCATTCCTAGATGAACAGTTTCCTGGAAAGTGGATTGGTCGTCGTGGGCCAGTTGAATGTCCCCCAAGGTCTCCCAATCTGACCCCCTTAGACTTTTATCTTTGGGGTCATCTGAAGGCAAGTGTCTATGCTATGAAGATACGAGATGTGCAGCACCTGAAACTACAGATACTGGAAGCTTGTTCTAGCATTTCTTCTGTGGTGTTGCTATCAGTGTGTGAAGAGTGGAAGAAGAGGGTTGCATTGACAATCCAACACAATGGGCAGCACTTTAAACACATTTTATAAGTGGTCAGAAACTTGTAAATAACTCATGAAAGAATAAAGTAACGTTAAAACCAAGCACACCATTGTTTTTCTTGTGAAATTCTCAATAGGTTTGATGTGTCACATGACCCTCTTCCCATTGAAAAAACTAAAGTTGTATCCAAAATGGCCAACTTCAAAATGTCCACCATGGTCACCACCCATCTTGAAAAGTTTCCCCCCTCCCATATACTAATATGCCACAAACAGGAAGTTAATATCACCAACCATTCCCATTTTATTTAGGTGTATCCATATAAATGGCCCACCCTGTATATATATATGTATATATATATATATATATATTACATTGACACACAAACATATATTGAGTGAATATATAGTATAGAATGAATTTAGTCTAAGTAATGTAGCTTAAAGGGTTATCCAATTGGGAACATTTATGGCAAATAGCTATGGACCTGCTCCTATATCAAGAATGGGACCCAGAAGTGAAGGAAGGGCATGCTGTGCATGAGAAACAACACTGCTTTCACCACTATGAGAGCTATACTATGAATGAAGTGGCAGTTTGCATGCCTGACCTGTCGTGCCATTCAATTTGGGGTGCTCTGAGGTGTTCAGTGTACCTGTTCTTGTTATCAGTGGGGGTCTCAACAGTAGGACCCTCACCAATGTAAATGTTATCCCCTATCCTGTGGATAAGGGATAATATTTGACAACTGGAATAAATGTTTTTTTAATGACCAGTAATATTTTTCCCCGTGTATGTTTCAGCATAAATTTTAGCTATATGAGACCTAGAATTTTGCAGAACAAGTTGTGGTTTTAATCTGAACCAATTTGGTGTACATATAATACATTAAATAACTTGTATAAATTTTTTTGATGCGAGGACATTGTTTATTGGCATTTCATTTTACAGCATTCACTCTGTATGGTCTGCCACGCCAGCTTATCAGCTGATCAGCTGTTTGACACTTGTGCCAGGGGTGCACCTAGCCTTCCTACTGCCTGAGGTGAAAATTAAAATGGCGACCCCCCATGCCAAATTCTTAACCTAACCTCTTACCTGCTAACATTACAGGATAATACAGTGCGCCGTGATGATTTCTTTCAGCTGCGTCTTGTCCCTGCAGAGTTTGACAAATAGACATTTTAGTTTCCTACTTTTCAATAATCCTCCCACCTTCTGAACACCCCATCCTGCCACTCCAATACTGTGCCCGCTGTGCTCCTTAATACTATACTGCAGAAACAGTGCACCTGAAAATACTAATACAGTAAGGCCCCATTCACACGACCGTATGATATCCACAAAAATGCGGATCCGTTTTTTTGCGGATTACATACTGACCCATTCACTTCTATGGGCCCTTTTTTTCCATTCCATGGCTCTGCAAAACAAATGAAACATGTCCTATACTTGTCCGTGAAAATCAGGACATAGCCCCATTAAAGTCTATGGGTCCGCAAAAAAAACGGAATGCTATCCGTTTTTTTGCGGACATCCGCAAAAAACGGATCCGTATTTTTGCAGACATCATACGGCCGTCTGAATGAGCCCTAATAGTGCTCCTAAAAGTCCCACCTATAGTAAAAATTCTCGGCAAGAGTGACTTAGTAGTAATAGTTCACCTATAGTTCCCCAACAGTGCTTATACTAGTAATAATGCTCCCTATAATCCCCCAGTAGTAATAAAGCTCACCATAATGCTCCCCAGTGGTAATAATTCTCCTTATAATGTGACAGTAGAAACATGCCCTATATAAGGTGTGTAAGTACAAAAACACCCCCTTATAATGTGAGCCAGTACAAAAAATACTCCGTTCTAATGTGTCCCAGTATAGAAATGCCCCTTATAATGTATGCCAGTGCAAAAACAAATGCCCCCATAATTTTGCTGTCAGCAATGTGGTGCAGGCCGCTTTTGGCCTGTGTCCTGTACTGTACGCTGCCTGGCTCAGATGCGCGATGATGATGCCGTCATGGCACCACCTGCGCTGGCCACAGGCACTAGGAACCCTGGTTGTGTATTTTTTAAAGTTTACCTGCACGCAGTCTACTTTGTAGACCTTCTTCTCCTATTCACTTGAATGGGATGAACTGCCGTATTGATGACCTACCCTGTAGATAGATCTTCAATATCATCATGACATTGCACATCAGTATCATGGCACTGTATATTGATATCATGGCACTGCATATGTCCTTTAAATTTACAGTACGGGTCATTATAGATGCAGAGTATCTAGGCTTGCCACCTTTTAAAAAAAAAAAAAAATACAAGTCAAATTTCCACTTGTACAAAGAAAGTCTGGTTTTAGGGGCATGGCCTAATAAGGGGTGTTATTTGACACCAATGATTTGTTCATTCTTTGAGTCTTTTTTTTTTTTTTATTCCATTTTAAATCTAAAAATTATGTCGAAACTAATGTATGAAGAGGAGTGTTTGAATAAGCTCTAATGGAAAAGCATGCTGAATTTTTTTTTCCAATTCTGGGATTGCGAGTTGAGCTGTGACCCCATTTACTTCTATGGCTACACAGCCATCGTCGGTCGTGCAATAGTTGTCTCTGCCCAGATTACCGGCACTAACATTCCCCGCATTTACTTTTATGGAGCTGAAAATGCTAACAAGGAATAAATACCATTCCTCTTCCATGAACGTGAATTAGACAGCTTAAGAAGACTATGTTCCTAGTTCCACTTTAGATGTCACTCAATGTATTTCCTAATCCTCATCAGTCAAAGGTCTATTTCATGAAGTGCACGTAAAAGGGGGAATTAATGCTGGCCCATGTTTGTTCCTGCCCTCTGTATATCTGCAAGCATTGACGCTCAGTGGCGTGTCAAGTTGGATTCTAATTGTGCTTTATCAACTGACTCTAGCCCCCAATGACTTCCATGCAACACATTAATGTGACACATTTCTCTGGACTACTGGGTTAATCACACCCATACACATCTGTCCACCACAGACGTTCAAGGACATTGTGAAGGCATGTTTCTAACAGCTTCAGGGCAACATTTTGACATATCTCTCAATGTTGGAGTAATGAGCTAATTTCACAAGACCAGCTTTTTCCCCAACAGGATAAATAATTCACACATCCACGGCTATCACAACAAGCCAGTGATATGAGCCATCCATTTACATGCACGCTTGCTCTACTTCCACTTTAATCATGTGAAGTTGCTGTGACAATAGTTCTTACTAGTTGTACTGCAAAATCTAAGCAGATCAACAAAATGGGAGGTAATGATTTGCAATAGTAGTCATTCCTTTTTATAGATGCCTGTATGTATATCTATGGATACCTATTTCTCACTCTAGGCCATGATGGATATTATATACTAACCATACACCTCCCTAGCCCATTTTTCATCAACCCCAAAGCTACCACTGATATACAGAACTATTCATCATTAACTCTTAAGCCACATATGTTAAACCTTAAAAGGGTTGTCCCACAACAAATATTCTACATTTTTCAGAAGATGCACCTCATCCTGAATACTGCAGTAATTAAAAATGTTGTATAGCCAGTGAGCTATTCAATAAAATGTATCTGAATAGTGCCACCTGCTGTTTGTTCACTTTCTTGTTTCTCTGTCCATCTTGCTGAGGTGGACGCACAAGCTCAGTTCGACCCTTCAACGGCCACCAGCAGTACCTTCTGTTAGAAGTTGTGACAATTAAAGGGAGAGATCTGCAGGGCATAAGAAAGGACACACTCCATGAACTGCCAGCTTGAAATAAATCTAGAGAGAGCATTTGGAGCAATGAATCAGTAAAGTTCTAACTCCGTGTGAGG
Source organism: Rhinella marina (assembly GCA_900303285.1). Classification (NCBI taxonomy): domain Eukaryota; kingdom Metazoa; phylum Chordata; class Amphibia; order Anura; family Bufonidae; genus Rhinella; species Rhinella marina. The sequence continues at coordinate 6,077 of ONZH01024617.1, forward strand.
TACACGGCTTGTTCTAGCTTTGTTAGAAAAAGGTGTTATATATAGTGTTGAACGAACTTTTGTTTTAAGTTCGGTGTCCAAATTTGGGTTAGGGTTATCAAAGAATCCCGTTATGGATTCCGCTACCACAGAACATAACGGAATTCAGAATCCATTGCAGGTTTCTTCAATAACCCGAACCCGAACTTTGGACGCCAAACTTAAAACACAAGTTTTCTCAACACTAGTTATGTGCTATATGATTTCTGATTTTCATTTTTACATTTATCATGGGATAACCCTATTAAGACAAAATGAGAAATATTAGACACTGATACCTAATATTAATAAGTAATTTTAGAGATACAGTGTATTCCGGTGCTATGGCTATACTAAAAAAAATGTTGCCCACAGCTTATCTCTTCCCTGTATGACTTTTGGATTCTCCCCAAGACCAACTTTCTGGTGGCACCCTTACTTCAGATGCACTGCATGCCACTCTACCATGTTAACTTCTATTTCCACTTCCACTCAAAATATTTGCTTAATGTCATAAACTAAAATCTGTTTTATATATATATATATACTGCAGGCCAGGGGCGTAACTACCATAGCGGCAGACCATGCAACTTTAGTTGGGATCATCCCCTCTTCTACTGGAGGTGAAAACTTGGTCAGGACTCTACTCTCTAAAGGAATAACGTTTAGCAAATGAAGCAGTGGAAAATGGCCCAAGGGTCATTGAAGAGGGTTTAGGCAGAAACCCTTCTCTCCTGTGTGGGGGGCCTCGTTTGATCCTTGCTATGGGACCCTTACTTCTCTATGTATGCCACTGCTGCAGGCACACGTTTTGGAATTTTATTACATTTATTAAAAATGTGTAAGTTGTCTTGGTCTCCCAGTGACTTACATTTAGTTTTCCATTTCCCTTTTCATTGCCCTAAATGCTAACTGCACCTGAGCTGCTTGTCTCCATAGCAGTTGCTATGCTTGGTTCCCTGGTAGTCACAGTGATTACCTATTTGCATCAATGATTGGCCAGATAGATGAAATTAATAATGTGGCTACTGACTGCATATGTTAAACCATTAAATCTGAGAAAATAAAATACTTATTTTACCATTCAGAAATGTTGCATTTATATCTTCTTCTAAAAAGACATTTACGGACAAAGCTAGGAAGTAAAGGGTTCATGTTCCTGAAGAAATGAATTTGACTCATGGGAGATAGACTTGACACTACAGAGAGAAATAATTTACTTCTCTTAGACATTTAAGTGGCATTACAGACAACAAGCTCTTCCTCCTCTTTGTCTGGGCTGTCACCGTCTCAGCACTCGATATTATAAATGCTTTTCGGAAAGGATGTTCGTAGAGACAAATTTTAAAATAGCACTGACTTTTTAAAAGTGCAAATTGAGTCAGCACAAGTGAAGCAGAATGAGCGGAACTTTTGTCTTTATTATACGCTTGTCACAGCTAATACGAGGCATTTTACTTCTGGCTGGTTAGCGCCCATATGTTAGCTCCCAGACTTTCATTTTCCTCTCACATTAATATTATGTGAAAAATGCTATTGTTTTAGGATTGTCTCAAAACTAGTTTCCATTAGGAGCATAAATGAAATGCTACATTTATACCACATCTGCAACTGTACTGTACTGAAGATTTGATATAGGAAAAACAGAAGTGGCTCACCACCCGATACCAATGGAGATAGGGTGCTATATCCCGGCTTACCCAAAGCCTAAAAAATTGTTACAACTCAAATATGAAGGTTTGGATAGGCACACCCTTTATCTAAGTATACACTGTATGTATATAAATAAATATCTTATTTTATATATGACTCTTAACTGGATTGCAAGTTTGTTTTAAAGGTGTTAAAAAGTATTTATTAGAAATAGCTAAATATAACATATTACATATTAATATAGATCACCAGCGCTGGGATAAAAAGGGTTAAAAAAATTAATAATAGTAATAGGTATACCGCATAGGTTAATCAATAGGTAAATACATAAAATCGGAAATACATAAAATAAAGGATAAAAGAAAAGAGTCAAATAAATTGAATGAATTCAAGTCCTTTGGATTAAATTTCCATGTGGCTACCAAGAAAGTAAATAACGTTATCTTATATAATAATGAGTGAGGTAATGTGTGATCCTCTTATGTTGATTGTTCTTCACTCTTATCACATAAAAAGAGATTGTCTCTGGTTACAGTTCAATTGTGATTTGTTTAAAGAGGAATAAAATATGTTCCTATATGGTTATCAGACATAAAAAGATAGCAGCAATTCAGTGGCAGTTACATATGTTACCCCCTCCTGTTTTTTGATCGGTTTGGTGGGGGACAGAGTATTCTGGATGGTCCTCTTTGTAGCCCGGTCGTACAGCGTTGTCACTGGCAGCACGAGGCCGCCGGGTACGCGCACTTTTTGCAGAGGGCGGCGTGACGGGAGAAGTACCCACGTGGGTACCCGCTGCTCAAAGTGATCCTATGGAAATCCTCTCCATAAGGATGGCACCCCCTGCCCTTGAACTGGCCATACATTTCAGATAATGATCTGCTGCATTGCGAATGATCAGTAATCCATGGGATCATTCGTACAAATAATCCTACCAATTAAGCAGCCTGGCCAGGAAGTCAGTTTTTTTAAAAATAGACTCCCTGGTGCTTGGGCGCAATGGCAAATGATCGGCTGAATTCATGAACATGAAATTTTGACCAGCACGGCAGATCACATTTTCATCCGACAAGAGTCTGCCATCTGCTATTGCGAACGCTCGTTTGGGCTAGTAATTGAAGCGTTCACTAGTATTCGCTTTATAAGACGCACTGCCATTTTCCCCCTCTTTTGGGGGGGAAAAGTGCGTCTTATAAAACGAAAAATACGGTAATGGCTCTGGTTTGTTATATAACCCTAGAGCATTTATTTTGCTAAATATGAAAATTTACCTTTCACTTTAAAGCAGATATCGACTCAAATTGTATAATTTTAACATATGTTAGTCAAAGCAATAGCCAAATTTTAATAGTAATTTTTTACTTTAGAAACATTAGCATTCTTCTAATTTTTTTTGCGGGAGCCATTTCTGCAACATTATGTACCCAAGACGATTTAGGAAAACAACATCTTTGTTGCCCCTGGCAACCAATCAATGCGCAGCTATCATTTTCTAGAGCAGAGTATGAAATAAAAGTTACAAAGTGATTGGTTGCTATGGGCAATAAAGAGTTTTTCACATTCACCATGGTTCTCTTTTTCCACTCTTGAGTTTTGGGGTGACTCTTTTTGAATATTACCATGTTTTGTGCCCTTTTTCATGTCAATTGACCTGACAAATGTTTGGTATTTTATCTGTATTGAGTTATCAGAAATTAACTAGGCGATTAAACTATGAAATAAGTAATAATTGTAAAGAAATTATCATGATTTGTTGATTCATTCTCTATCGCTCAAGCTTTCATAACCTATTCCTTATAGCTTATTGACTGAGTTATGCATATACCTTATTTCGTACATACGCTTCTTTGCACAGTGCTCTTACGCATGGTGTCATGGTGACATACCCCTTTAAATTAAGCCACTTATTGGACACTAATAAAATAGACTAATACATGAATAGAGTTTGTAAGGTCTCAATCAAATAATAGATTAACAAAAATGAATACATTTAGAGTAGATATAAGGGAATCAATTCTAAACAAATCAGATTTGTTATGATTGTCACAAAAATATTTGTCTCCAAATGCATCTCAACTCCGATTAGTTTCGGACAAGTCATATAAAAACGGTGCCCAAGCTCCATTTTACTACAAATATTGGCAGGGAAAACCATAAGGGAGAAAGAAGATGAAGGATCACATGACACTGGGAGGAGGGGGAGGGATTTCCCTGATTGGCCAAGAGACTAAAAGACAGCTTGGCTGATCAGCCAAACAAGGGGCAGTATTCACCCTGGTCTTTTTGCAGAGAAAGAGGAATCACCATTTTGAGTTCAAGGAGGATGTCTTATGGTAGTATCCGATCCAGGCTGGCATCACTCTCCCCTATTACTGGTATGCTGAGATCATTGCATATTACACTATGCTCCAATATTCAGTCTCTTTCTATTCTGACTTGCCTTACCCTATTTGGTCACTTATCTGCATGAGAACCACTGCTCTAAGGCATGTCTCATTTGTAGATAATAGAGTATCGATAACGCTACTCACAAAAAGTTAGGGATATTTCACTTTCAGGTTAAATTTATGGAAAATGTAAAAGGTTCACGATACAGTGATATTATATCATGAAATTAGGGTATTTAAGTAGAAGCATGCAATGGTGATTTCCTCATCTCAAACAATTTATTGAAACAAAAGCCAACAACAGTGTTGGGTATACCCCCACAAAAAATGTCACTGTCTCAATAACTTGTCATGTGGCCTTGAGAATCAATTACAGCTTGAACATGATGTCTTATGCTGTTCACAAGTCCCCTTATTGTCTGCTGACATGGCATCCTACTCTTCTTGAAGGATGGCCCTCAGGTCATTGAGGTTCTGGAGTAAAGAGTTTTGAGCCTCTACACAGCGACTCAGCTGATCCCATAGGTTTTAAATGGGATTCAGGTGTGGACAAAGTGCAGGGCACACCATTTGAGGTACCCCAGTCTCCAGCAGCCATTCCCTAATGATGCGACCTCAATGAGCGGGTGCATTGTCGCCCATGAAGATGAAATTAGGCCTGTGTTGTTCATCCAGAGGCACAATGACTGGACTAATGATGTTATTCAAGTAGTATGGGCTTGTCACTATACCATTTAAATTGTGGGCAGTTCTGTATTGACTAGACACACCTGTCAATACTGTAACACCACCACCAAAGGCTCATTAGGTGACAACAGTGGCTGATGCATAGCACTCTCCGTGATGTCTCCAACAACACGCTGAGCCATCATTTCTGCTCAGCGTGAATCGACTTTCATCAGTGAACAGCACTGAGGCCCACTGGTCCAGCGCAGATGCTCCCTGGCACATGCAAGACAATAACATCTGTGTTTGATGGTGTGGTCCGATACCCTTGCAGGTCGTCTAGCACGCAGACCCTCCTGATGTAAACAGTTTCAAATGGTTTGAAGTGAAACTTGGGTGCCTTTAACCTCCCTTTTAGTTTCAAAAAGTATTTATTTGACTGATGGCAAAAAGTAACAGGAGAGAAAGCATACAAGGTACTGTATATAATAATACAGAATTAGAGATGAGCGAATCTATTTGCCGCTTCGTAGATTCGTATCGAATCTTGGGATTTTTCAGCTGCGAAGCGAATCCGAATATTAGGTGATTCCCTTCGCTTTTGTACGCATTCGCTACGTAGTGTGTCCTATAAATTATATGCTATTCTACGTATAATGTAGTTACTCTATACGCTGTTGCGTACGAATTCAATTCAGCAATGCAGACTCCTCCCTGGTAGTTCTGCCCCTTTCTCCAGCGCGGGAGGATGACGAGGCAACTCAGGAAATTAAGTTACGCATTCGTGCGCCTCATCCCTTTTTCCTCCTTTTCAGGTTATTTGGGGAGCCCCTTGAAAGAGGGTTTTTTAAGGAACCTTTGCTGCTTTTTTTTTACCCATTTGGATTACAATTTTACCTATGTGGATTACAAATTGCGACTGAGTTTGGGACTCTGCTCCAGTTCTATGACAAGCGTCAGAAGAAAAGAGACTTAAACGTGTCCGTGAGCATACTAGGTAGGTGATATTTAAAATTTTTATATTATACCTATAATAATGTATTTGCACTTTACCATATATATGTCTCGAATATTCGCTCTGCCTCTGAGGAGTGCACGCCGCGGCCTCTCCTCGTACGTGCCTGCGTATTACGTAATCACTTAGACAATAGTACGCTGAAATTCGTAAGCTATTTGTACACTCATGCGTACGTCTTCTAAGAAGTTGCGTATATTTTGTAAATGAACATTCGTTATTAGTGAGCGAATGTTCGCTAATAGCACATAATAACGTATATTTTGTACGCAAATACAACGAATCTATTCATCGAATACACGAATTTTAGGAAAAGTTCTGCGAATGTTCGGCGAATAATTTTTTGAATGATTCGCTCATCTCTATACAGAATGGAAAAATATAGTTCTCCTACAGTTGTAAACTGATAATAAACATATTTGAAGCATGGTATCAGTCAATAAAATTCAACCATAATAGAACATTGTGGACTCAGCATTATACATGCTTTATTCAATACAATCAGGATTGAGTAAGAGGGGTGTGGCCCCCGGGGCTTCCCCGGTCAAAGAAAAGAAAAGGGCAAAGGAGACAGGTGTATGCATGAAGTCTTCCAGCGCCCAGAGCATATAGTTAGAGAGACAAGAAGTATTGTAGATTAGGAGATTTAGAGCAGTCTAGCCAGGGGTTCCATATTTGTTGATAACGCTCTCTGGTATCTGTCAGAGTAGCGTTTAATTTTTCGTATAGGGCTATACGGTTAACTCTATGAATGACTGCTGACATCAGAAGAGAGGGAGTTCGCCACTTGGATGCTATGTGAATCCTGGCTGACATCAATATATATTGAAGAAGTTTATATGCAGTGTAATTAAATGTTGGTGGTTTAAGGCCTAGGAGATATACCGGCGCTGATAACGGGAGATCCTTTTCAAACACCTCAAACAATCCCCTTTTTATATTGGACCAGAATCGTTGTACCACGGGGCAGGTCCACCAAACATGGAGAGTGGAACCCGTTTCTTGGCACCCTCGAAAGCATAATGGAGAAACGTTCGAGTATATAAGATGTAATCTGGAAGGTACTAAGTAGACTCTATGGAGAACCTTTAAAGAGGTTTCCATCAGGGTAACTTGCCAGCTTCCTTTACTAATTGTCGTACAACACTCGGACCATTGCTCAGATGTGAGGGTCTCCCCTAAATCCACTTCCCATCCATGCATGAATGCGAGTTTGGTGTTAGGGAGTGGCGAGTTCAGGATAGAATAGATAAAGGAGAGAGTACCCTTCTCCAAAGCTCTAAATTTGCAAAATCTTTCAAATGGAGTAAAGTCTATCGTGCTTTGCGTCGGAATCAGGTTAGAAAGTGGAAGACTTGGGATACTTTTAAGAGTTCAGAAGACAGAGGGGTAAAAGCAGAAACAAAGTATGCTCTGGACATGAGCTTAGTGCAAAGTAAAAAATCGCCAACACAGCGAAGTCTAGTATGTTTCCACCAAACAAATGCAGTCGGTGGTAAACCTGGGGGGAATAGGGGGTTTCCAAATAGAGAGAGCATAGGGGAGACTGGACTTTGCAGTTTATATTTAAACCGCACTTTCCTTCAACGTTGCAGCATAAGGTAGGGAATTTTAGCAGCTGGATCAATTGATCTCAAAGGGATGTCAGGTGACCAGATTAATGCCACTGGAGATACTGGCCATAATAAATAAGACTCCAAAATGACCCATTGTGGAGGATTAGGGAGAGCATGAAATGATGCCAATTGTGTCAATCTGGCTGCTAGATAATATTTATAAAGATGAGGGACTGAAAGTCCACCCACCCTTTTATGTAAGTGCATAATACGCCTGGCTATTCGCGGTCTTTTATATGCCCATTAGAAAAAATTATTCGCTGAACATTCGTCGAACTTTTCCTAAAATTTGTGTATTCGACGAATAGATTTGTTGTATTTGCGTACAAAATATACGTTATTATGTGCTATTAGCGAACATTCGCTCACTAATAACGAATGTTCATTTACAAAATGTACGCAACTTCTTAGAAGACGTACGCATGAGAGAACAAATAGCTTACGAACCTCAGCGTACTATTGTCTAAGCGATTACGTAATACGCAGGCACGTACGAGGAGAGGCCGCGGTGAGCGAATATTCGAGACACATATATGGTAAATAGTGCAAATACATTATTATAAGTATAATATACACATTTTAAATATGTATCACCTACCTAGTATGCTCACGGACATGTTTAAGTCTCTTTTCTTCTGACGCTTGTCATAGAACTGGAGCAGAGTCCCAAACTCAGTCGCAATTTGTAATCCACATAGGCAAAATTGTAATCCAAATGGGTAAAAAAATAGCAGCAAAGGTTCCCTTTAAAAAACCCTCCTTCGAGGGGCTCCCCAAATAACCTGAAAAGGGGGAAAAAAGGGATGAGGCGCACGTATGTGCAACTTGGATAAAAAAACTTTTTTTTGATGGGGGGAGTCCTAACAATCCATGGCCATCTGGGTGAGGACAAACGCGGGGCAACAAAACTAAAAACAAGGGCCAACTAGTGCTCACCCTTCAGGATAAGTCCATGTTGTGGCTCCCATAAAAACTGCTGGAATTACTTAAAGGCCAGAAGGTCCTCCTCACTGCTGCTGGAGCTAAAGGACATGAGAGGGCGCTCCTGCCTCATCATGAAAGCGGCCCTGGCTGCGGCAGCAGACCCCCGCCGACCTCTCAAGGATGGTGTTCTTGGTGACTGGGCTGTCACACTGGCAAAGGCAGTGGTAACTTTGGCCCTGCCCATCACTCTGTAGTGGCCAGATCCTCCTGCTGGCATACCAGGTGACAGAATCTCAGGCTGTAACGGTAAAGGTAACGGTCTTCCACGAGCGGCGGACTGTGCGGCCTGCGGCCTGGTAGTGGTACTGTACCACAGTTGGATGGTACACGAAAGTATTCGTGGTCATCTGTCCCACATGAAGGATCGGTGGTATCGGTGGCGGCAAATCAGGAATCAGGGGTTCCGGCTGATCCTGACCTTGGGATTTCTCTTCAAATCTCAAGGTCACAAGCCTCTTCTGCGGCCTGGGCCTCCTCACTCCAGTCTTCCGGGGGCGCTGCAGGAGTAGGTGGTCGCTTTAAGATTTTCACCCCAGTAGCAAAGGGGCCTTGGAGGCTCTTCATGGGGGTATACTCCATGTAATCCCCTGCGTGGAGATTGTGGCATACGGGCGGAAGATACAGCCGCTTAACCGAATGGCGGTTAACATATAATTCCTCCGCAGTCTCCTCATCTCCGATGAAACCGACTCCCCGCTCCACGTTGAACCAAATAACGGTTCCCCTTCGGCACTCCAGCTTAGGGTCACCGGACCGTGGGTGCTCCAAAACTTGCACCACCCACTCCTCCACCAGCTTTTTATATTCCCAGAGGGTCTGGGCGTTCCGGGTGACAGCCTCAGGGACCATCAAATTCTGGCGTAAGGAGTAGTCCTTGCGCAGCGGAGCAGGAACTCCTGCCGCCTCCGCCTTGTCAGCCAGTGGAGTCACCACCTCAGCAGGCACCTCATCCGACTTCCTGTTGAGTTGTGAGAGATAGATCTCCGGTTCCTTCTCCTCATAGGGGTCGTCTGTCCACAACATGCTTCCCCAGTCAGGACCTCGCTGTCTCGCTGCCATCTTACTCTGCTGACTTGCCACGTCTTCCTCGCATGCAGGAGAAGTGGGCGGAACTACCAGGGAGGAGTCTGCATCGCTGAATAGAATTCGTACGCAATAGCATGTAGAGTAACTACCAGGGAGGAGTCTACGCAACAGCATATAGAGTAACTAAATTATACGTAGAATAGCGTATAATTTAGTGGACAAACTACGTAGCGATGCGTACAGAAGCAAAGCGAATCACCTAATATTCGGATTCGCTTCGCAGCTGAAAAATCCCAAGATTCGATACGAATCGACGAATCGCTTCGCTCATCTCTAACGCCCATATGAAGCGGAAGATTTCAGTTTGTAGGGATTTTAGGGCTGAACCCGTTATTGGAATGGGGAGGGATCGAAAGAGGTATAGTATCCGGTGTAAAGTGACCATTTTTACGGTGTGTCCCAAGGCGGACATAACTCGATAGAGGTAAGACCAAGAAAGGCTATCAAAGGCCTTTTCAATATCTAAGGCCATTAAAAATAAAAGGCTGAGAGTTCGTATTAGCCCATTAGAGTATATTACTAGAGATGAGCGAGCATACTCGTCCGAGCTTGGTACTCGTTCGAGTATTAGGGTACTCGTAAGTACTCGCAGCTCGGACGAGTATCTCGCCATACTCGAGGAAATGGCAACTTCCGCATCGTGCTTTTTTGGCGCCTACAAACACAGCCAATCACAAGCCAGGAGACTCTGCTTACCACCCAGCATCACGTGGGGCCCTTACATGTCGATAGCAGGGGTTGGCTGGCCTGATCAGGTGACCCAGGAATATACTACCGACTGGCCGCGGTGCTCGTCTCAGATGCCGTCTGGATGTCGTTAGGGATAGAGCTGCTGCCTTTCAGGGACAGTGTTAGGGCCTGCATTTAGTTGTCTGTTAGGCAGGGATCACCCACAAAGAACCCAACAGCCCTTCTAAGGGCTAGAAGACATTTTATTTTATTATTTTTGTCACTTGGCTGGCTGGCACTAGTAGTGCAGCTATCGCCATATCTAACCCTGTTTTTTTTTATTGTTCTATCTCAGTGATAAAATCCATTGCACACAGCACTGTGGAACCATTCTGTGTGTCACAGTTCAGCACTGACTCACTCCAATCCATATATACTGTCCAGGTGACACTTTCTGTACGTCACAGAATACAACCAAGTCATTTGCTACCAAATCATCTACAGCTTGATCCAGAAAACTCTCTGTGCGACATTTGTCTGGGTCGCAGACTAAATAGTCCACCGTTAACAGGGTGTCAGTGAG
>ONZH01024618.1:0-105694 GCA_900303285.1 Rhinella marina
TAGATATTGTATATTTCAAAGTACAAAGCCGTGTAGTAACTGAACAGACGGTGGGTATTTACACCAGGTATGTGAGATAATTTAACAAGAGAACGCACAGTACAGTGGCCTATTAAAATGCCTAGATATTGTATATTTCAAAGTACACAGCCGTGTAGTAACTGAACAGACGGTGGGTATGTTACACCAGGTATGTGAGATAATTTAACAAGAGAACGCACAGTACAGTGGCCTATTAAATGGCCTAGATATTGTATATTTCAAAGTACAAAGCCGTGTAGTAACTGAACAGACGGTGGGTATTTACACCAGGTATGTGAGATAATTTAACAAAGAGAACGCACAGTACAGTGGCCTATTAAAATGCCTAGATATTGTATATTTCAAAGTACAAAGCCGTGTAGTAACTGAACAGACGGTGGGTATTTACACCAGGTATGTGAGATAATTTAGCAAGAGAACGCACAGTACAGTGGCCTATTAAAATGCCTAGATATTGTATATTTCAAAGTACAAAGCCGTGTAGTAACTGAACAGACGGGTGGGGTATGTACACCAGGTATGTGAGATAATTTAACAAGAAAACGCACAGTACAGTGGCCTAATTAAATGGCCCTAGATATTGTATATTTCAAAGTACAAAGCCGTGTAGTAACTGAACAGACGGGTGGGTATTTACAGCCAGGTATGTGAGATAATTTAACAAGAGACGCACAGTACAGTGGCCTATTAAAATGCCTAGATATTGTATATTTCAAAGTACACAGCCGTGTAGTAACTGAACAGACGGTGGGTATTTACACCAGGGTATGTGAGATAATTTAACAAGAGAACGCACAGTACAGTGGCCTATTAAAATGCCTAGATATTGTATATTTCAAAGTACAAAGCCGTGTAGTAACTGAACAGACGGTGGGTATTTACACCAGGTATGTGAGATAATTTAGCAAGAGAACGCCACAGTACAGTGGCCTATTAAAATGCCTAGATATTGTATATTTCAAGTACAAAGCCGTGTAGTAACTGAACAGACGGTGGGTATGTACACCAGGTATGTGAGATACTTTAACAAGAAAACGCACAGTACAGTGGCCTATTAAATGGCCTAGATATTGTATATTTCAAAGTACAAAAGCCGTGTAGTAACTGAACAGATGGTGGGGTATTTACACCAGGTATGTGAGATAATTTTAACAAGAGAACGCACAGTACAGTGGCCTATTAAAATGCCTAGATATTGTATATTTCAAAGTACAAAGCCGTGTAGTAACTGAACAGACGGTGGGTATTTACACCAGGTATGTGAGATAATTTAGCAAGAGAACGCCACAGTACAGTGGCCTATTAAAATGCCCTAGATATTTGTATATTTCAAAGTACAAAGCCGTGTAGTAACTGAACAGACGGTGGGTATGTACACCAGTATGTGAGATACTTTAACAAGAAAACGCACAGTACAGTGGCCTATTTAAATGGGCTAGATATTGTATATTTCAAAGTACAAAGCCGTGTAGTAACTGAACAGACGGTGGGTATTTACACCAGGTATGTGAGATAATTTAGCAAGAGAACGCATAGTACAGTGGGCCTATTAAAATGCCTAGATATTGTATATTTCAAAGTACACAGCCGTGTAGTAACTGAACAGACGGTGGGTATTTACACCAGGTATGTGAGATAATTTAACAAGAGAACGCACAGTACAGTGGCCTATTAAAATGCCTAGATATTGTATATTTCAAAGTACACAGCCGTGTACTAACTGAACAGACGGTGGGTATTTACACCAGGTATGTGAAATTATTTAGCAAGAGAACGCAGCAGTACAGTTGCCAATTAAAGGCCTAGATATTGTATATTTCAAGGTACACAGCAGTAGTGCCCAAATATAGTTTGGTATGTAGCAGAGCACCTAATACACCACTAATGCCTCTCTCTGTCCCTACTCCAGCAGCTATCCCTGAATACAGCAGCCGTTCTCTGTAAAGTCTATATTGTAGTAAGCTATCACTGAAGTCCACTGTAGTAGCCCTGATAAGGGCTTTTATTCACGCTCCTGCCTGTCCAACAGCTAAAATCTGTCTCTCCCTTCTCCAGCCTCTGTCCCTGACTAAGTTCACGCAGCATATGCGAACGAGCAGGAAGAGCTGAGTTTTTAATATTCGAGGTCACATGGTTTTTCCAGCCAATCCATGTAGACGCTGTTTTCGCGCTGCCAGCGTGCTCAGCGTGCCTGTCATACCCCCCCTGCATGTTGATTGGTGGAAAAAGAGCGCCAGGGAAGGTGGGAGGGGAAACGAATTCTAAGTGCGCCATCGCCGTTATACTCGATTGAAATCGAGTGTGCCGAATATCGTAGTATTCGATCGAATACCGGCTCGATCGAACACTACTCGCTCATCTCTACTTACTACGTGTCCCCAACATGGATCTCATCTTTTTTAGACACTGCATGTTTCGTATTAAATGTTTATACTAGATGATGAAACACAAATTACAGAACTATGCCTCTGTTGGTAACTCCTTTTGTACTAGGTTGAAGTCATGTTTGTTCATATTTCATATCTGCCAGTTGGACGGGAAGGTAAGGTAAGCATGAATAATTAATCGCCTCAACAAGAGATGAATCAAAATGGGGAGGTTGTCCTCCCAGCCCCAGAGGAGATAAAAATACATGCCCATGGACATTTAAAAAGACAAGTTGGGAAACCCAATCTAATTGGAATATATACATGTTCTTCCCTGTCTCCAGGACAGCAAGGACTTTTACCACGCAACGTGCTAAGCATTAGACTCTCTGATTTTCCCCTTTTTTGTTTATAACTTTCTCTGCACATATATGTATGTCTTATTATTTCTTTATTTTTTTTTTACTAAGTGACTGTGAGCAGTTAGTGTGCGTGTTTTGGGGTACCTATTGGGTGTGTGGAGTAGTTGGGGGTATGTGTTTTGTTCAAGTGGCCACCTGAGTGTGAGCAAGTGTGAGGTTGACCTGTGCAGTGGTGTTGCCCCTTATGGGCTCTTTACATGGCTGGGAATCCCACAGATAATTGCTATCTGGTGGTGTAAATGTACAGTACCATTGATTACCCAATAATAAATTAAATAAAAAATTAAATAAATCATTTGTGTGGTTAAAAAATGTATTGTTCGCCTGCAGCAGATTGTAAACAGCATCTGCTGACAGCAAACAACTAGTCTCTATGGGGACAAGCGATGGAATTAGCAATCGCACCTCACCATACTGTGGAGAAGATTGCTGCATGTAAATTTAGAGGTCTCCTCCACCAGCAAGCAGCAGATTGTCAGGAAGGAACGCTTCCTTCCCAACAGCCTGTTTCTGTATCGTCCAGTGTACAGCGACTTTTAGGTAAGGGAAGTAGGGAAGGGCCTATTTCATCACTCGTCCCTTCAATGTAACACACTGTTGAATTGTATTAGATTGTAGAAGAATAAATAGTGACAAAAAAAACAACAATTCATCTTTAGAATGGTATTAGAATTTCAGTATAGTACTTGGCTACAATAACGTTACATGGTGTTATCTGAAGTGTGACATTAAAGTTGTACACTAGTTGTGTGATACGTAGGTGTCACGGTCATTCCTACAACAGGTTGCAGAAAGTCGGCAAGGTTTGCATATGTGACATAATCTGACTTGTTTTCCTTTTTGGGTTGCAAGTGTGGTAATTGCCCTTCCCCTATTTATTCCTGTTTCTACCACAGTTACTTGCGGTTTATAGTTTCTGTGGACATTCTTGTGGATTGGTGTGGTTCTCTCCTGAGATCTGGTTGCTTCTATTTCTTCTTAAAGATAAGTGTTTACTTTCCCTTTTGTGTTTACCCTGCTTTACCCTGTTGTGTTATTTGGCCTTTTGGAAACTCCTGTTCGTCCTTCCTTTTGGAGGAACGTGTAGACTCAGCCCTGTCAGTAGTTGCAGGGTCCTATAGGGTCAGTTTGGTTTAGGTTCCTGTGTATGAACTCGTCTACCTTTGAGGCCTGTTCATACTGTAAGTCAGTCAGGATTGGTGTCAGGGTTTTCCTGCAGGAGGTGACCTTTTCCCTTTTCTTGTTTCCTGACTTCATCCCCTTCCCTCCTATGCTTGGTGTGGTTTTCCCCTCCACACCAGAGCGTGACAGTAGGTGGCAAGCGCTAAAAAGACTTGTCCATTGAAAAGTAGTGGATCTCCAAAGGTTGGGAACCTAGCCAATAGGAAGTCAAAGAGCGAGCAATTTCATCCCATTAAAGACAGCTGTTGGGTTCCAATCGAGTAATAGTTCTCTTCATGAACATCTTAGGCAGCGGATGGCTACAGAGGATAAATGGCAGGATTTACAAGGCCTAATAACTCCTGCGTAAAGTCTGCCTGTGTAAACAGGCTGACATCTTTACTGCATCCTCTGTCTCTCTGACGTTTAAAACCACTTATTATTTATTTCTGCTTTTTTACACCAGGTTTGGCAGAGATGCAGGTTCTTAGGAGGCAACATAAAACTTGTTAGCTTTGAACTGCTGACACACTGCCCATACCATTGAAACCTCTGATTTTTTTTCCTACTCACTGTTGTTGGATGGTTTTAGCTTGTTTGATAGTGATGATCGAGCACCCCGGTGTTCGGGTGCTCGGGTGCTCTGGCCGAACAATAGGTGGTGCTCAAGTACTCGGCCGAGCTCCCGAGTATAATGGAAGTCAATGGGAGAAGACCAGCCACCCCCTGCTCGGATGAGGGGAGGGTGTCTGGTCCATAGGGAAACGTCAGAAAAAGGTGGAAACACCACAGAAATTGTTAGGGAACAGCATGGGGAGGATGTCTGGATGCATCTTGGACACCAAAGTCGCTGCTATTAAAGATGATGGCCGACTATTACGCCACTTTTACGGAATGACAAAAATACCCCCCAAAAACCCAAGATAACATCGATTTTACAGGAAATATTGTTAGGAAAAATAGATTTACGTGTACGTTAAGCGCAAGTGCTGCCAATAATTACACGGATGAGGCACTCCCATACAACAGGTATATACATTCACATTGTGGTATAATTGTGGGACTCCGACACTCATAAAGATTATGCACTAAGGGAAAGGGCTGCCAAAAATTACAAGGATCAGGCACTCCAATACACCCTTTATTACACATAAAGTAGGGCATCAGACACACCCGGGGCCCCCCAGCGGTGTGTGCCACGTCGGCCATTCCACTCTCACTCTCCGCGGTAATTCCAGGTCCAATAGCGTTTATCTAAGTTGCTGCACTTAAATAGCTCGAAGTTTGATCTTGGGATCGAGTTGGCTGTCTGGAGGAAGGTGAGCTACCACCTGTTGGAGCCCCTGCCTTTCGGCGCCTCCCCAATGCTGTTCGTTGAGTGTCCCGGGGGCCGCAATCGTTTACTTAAAAAATTTGAGTGTTCAAACCAAGCCGGGGCAACTCAATACTTGAGCTCTGAATAATGGAATAGCACTCCATGCTGCTACCACCGCACTTTATCAAACTGTCCCAAATTTAAGGTTGACACGCTAATGCCAAGCTGACGTAAAAAAAATGAAATTCTTGATGTGACATTCTGCAGAAGAGCAGACCGTTAAAAATATTTAAGTGTGACACGCTAATGCCAAGCTGACCGTCGAAAAAATGATATTCTTGATGTGACATTCTGCAGAAGAGCAGACCGTTAAAAATATTTAAGTGTGACATGCTAATGCCGAGCTGACTGTCCAAAAAATTTAAGGGTGACACTCTGCTGCCGAACTGACCAATAAAAAAATTTAAGGAAGACATGCCGCTTAGCTGAACGTTTGAAACATTAGAAGTGACATGTAGCAGAGCTGAGCGTGTAAAACATTATAGTTGAGTTCCTGCTGGTGAGCTGACAGGCCAAAAAATTATGTTGCAGGCCCAGGTGGTGAGCTGACCGGCTAAAAAATTCGGGTGCAGGCCCAGCTGGTGAGCTAAGCGTGTAAAACATTATGGTTGAGTGCCTGCTGGTGAGCTGACAGGCCAAAAAATTATGTTGCAGGCCCAGCTGGTGAGCTAAGTGTGTAAAACATTATGGTTGAGTGCCTGCTGGTAAGCTGACAGGCCAAAAAATTATGTTGCAGGCCCAGCTGGTGAGCTGACCGACTAAAAAATTCGGGTGCAGACCCAGCTGGTGGACTTCGAGGGCAGCCTAATAAGCTGTTTCATATGATGGAGGAAGAGGACGAGAAGAAGAAGAGGTACATAATAATACAGTGTATTCTATACATCCTAAAAGCCAGATTTAAGGTTCCCTCATGTTAAGCCATTTCCCTCTGCTGGAGTACAGAAGTCAGGGGCAATCCAGGCCTTGTTCATTTTGATAAGCGTCAACCTGTCAGCATTGTCAGTTGAAAGGCGGATGCGCTTATTGGTAATTATGCCCCCAGCGGCACTAAATACCCGCTCAGACAAAACGCTGGTGGCAGGGCAGGCCAGCACCTCCAAGGCCAATTCGTGCCACGTGTCCAGCTTAGACACCCAATAATTATACGGCACAGAGGGATCGCTGAGGACGTTGACGCGGTCATCTACGTACTCCTTTACCATCTTCCAAAACTTTTCCCTCCTTGTCACACTAGGCTGCTCATCAGGGTGAAGGTGCTGGCAGGGTGTCATAAAACTGTCCCAGGCCTTGGAGAGTGTCGCCTTGCCTTTGTTGTAACTCCTGTGTGTTTCCCTCATCTCCCCTCCTCGGGTGGCCAAGGAACTATGTACTCTGCCGCCAGCAATGTCAGATGGAAATTTGTGGAGCAATTTTTCGACAAGGGCTTTCTGGTATTGCACCATTTTACTTGTCCTCTCCATCACAGGAATGAGAGATGGGAAGTTCTCTTTGTAGCGGGGGTCGAGAAGGGTGAACAACCAGTAATCCGTGTTGCCTAATATGCGTATAACGCGCAGGTCACGGTAAAGACAGCCTAGCATGAAGTCAGCCATGTGTGCCAGAGTCCCAACAGACAAGGCTTCTCTTTGCCCACCAGGAGTATGACTCTCAATATCCTCCTCGTCCTGTTCCTCCTCTTAAGCCCATCCATGCCGAAGAGATGGTGTAAACGTGGTATGCCTACCCTGTGTAGCGGTGGCAACCGTCTCCTCCTCCTCCAATTGGCGCTGAGAAGACGAATCGATGGTGCTCTGGCTATCAACATGTGTAGGGTTTTCCCCCATTTCCAACTCTTCCACACGCAGAGCATTGGCCTTTATTGTGAGCAGTGAGCGTTTTAGTAGACACAGAAGTGGGATGGTTACGCTGATAATGGCATTATCGTCGCTCACCATCTGTGTAGATTCATCAAAGTTGTGTAACACCTCACAGAGGTCAGACATCAATGCTCACTCGTCGCTTGTGAAGAGCGGAAGCTGACTAGAAAGGCGCCGACCGTGTTGCAGCTTGTATTCTACTACTGCTCTCTGCTGCTCACAAAGCCTGCTCAACATGTGTAAGGTGGAATTCCATCGCATGCTCAGGTCACACAGTAGTCAGTGAGCCATCAACCACAATCGCTGCTGCAGGGTTGCCAGGCTGGCTGAAGCTGTCGGCGACACACCTTCACCAGTAGCTGAGACAAATTGGGGTAGGTTTTCAGAAACCGCTGAACCACTAAGTTTAGTACATGGGCCAGGCATGGTATTGTGGGAGGTTGGCCAGCTTCAAAGCCGCTACCAAGTTGTGGCCGTTATCGGATATAACCATGCCTGGCTGTAGGTTGACTGGCGAGAGCCATAGCTCAGCCTGTTCCCTTATGCCATGCCACAGCTCTGCGGCAGTGTGCTGTTTGTGACCCAGGCAAATAAGCTTCAGCACGGCCTGTTGCCGCTTACCGACTGCTGTGCTACACTGCTTCCAGCTACTGACAGAAGTCTGAGTGGTGCTGCAAGATGGCAATTCTGCATGGGAAGAAGGGGAGGAGGAGGTGGAGGAAGAGAAGGAGGGGTTGCAGCCGCTACTATAGGTGGCAGTGGAAATCCGGATGGAAGTAGGGCCCGAAATCCTCGGCGTCGGTAGAACCTGGGCCATCCCAGAGGACGACTCGCTCCCAGCCTCCACAACGCTCACCCAGTGTGCCGTCAGGGAAATCCCTGGCCACAAGCGCTTGTCCATGTGTCAGTTGTTAAGTGGACCTTGCCAGTAACTGCGTTGGTCAGGGACCGGGTTATGTTTCTGGACACATGCTGGTGTAAGGCAGGGACGGCACACCGGGAAAAATAGTGGCAGCTGGGGACTGAATAACCAGGGACATCCGCCTCCATCAGGCTGCGAAAGGCCTCGGTGTCCACCAGCCTAAACGGCAACATTTCCAGGGCCAGCAAATTGGAAAGTTGCGCGTTTAGAGCTATGGCCTGTGGGTGGGCGGCAGGGTATTTGTACTTGCTTTCAAATGCCTGCGGTAAGGACATTTGAACGCTGTGCTGGGACATTGAAGTGGACGTGCTGGCTGATGTTTCCTGTGAAGGTCCAGGTGCAGGGCGGGAGGCATCTGGGCCTGCGCCTTGGACAGCACGTAACAGAGGGGAAGAGAAGGCAGTGGTGTGACCTGCAGACACAGATCGTGGACCCAGGCGTTCAGCCCACCTTTCAGCTTTGGCGGATCATGCTGGTGGTGATCAGGTTGCTGGTGTTTCCGCCCCTGCTCATCTTGGTACACACAGGTTACAAATTACAATCCGTTTACCGTCAGCACTTTCCTCAAAAAACCGCCAGACTGCCGAATACCTAACCCTTGTCAAGGGATCTGGCTGCAAGGGGCTGCTCCGGGGAACAGTTGCAGGCCTGGTTGTCGTGGCCTGCCTTCTCCCTTTTTCCACCCCACTGCCTCTTCCAGCCTATTGCGCTGCTGTGGATCCCTCCCCCTCTGTACTGCTGTCCTCGATCGGCTTGCCACCTTCCCAGGTTGGGTCAGCTATTTTGTCGTCCACCACCTCCTCTTCCACATCCTCACTCTGCTCCTCCTCCTGACATGGTGAACTAACAAGAACCTGACTTAACTGCATCTCATCCTCATCCACAACCTCTTGTGACACTAATTACCCTTGACTTATTGGCAACTGTGTCTCATCATCATCATCCACCTCGGGAGAAAATACTTGTCGTTCCCCACCATCACCTTTTTCAGACTGTGTTTGCTCAATAGGTTGGGAATCAGGGCACAATATCTCCTCATGTCCCACTTCAAGCGGCTTTGGCGAGAGGCCCAAGCCAAGGGACGGTGATGAAAAAAGCTCCTCGGAATATCCCAATGTGGGATCTCTTCTTTGCCCAGACTCTGCATGGTGGGAGGAAGGAGGATCAGGGTGAGGATGCGGTTGCCCAGACTCTTGGCTACTGAGACTGGACTTTGTGGAAGAGGGGGTGGTGCTGAACCGACTGGAAGCATTATCAGCTGAAATCCAACCGACTACCTGCTCGCACTGCTGTGGCGACAAGAGTCTTGCGCTGCCCTGCAAACTGTGACATGAAGCCAGGAGTTTTGGATGACTTTGTTTCTTGGGCTCTGCCAGCAGGCACAGTTTCACCGAGCCCAGAGCCATGGCCTCTGCGTTCACCATCAGAAGTAAGGCCCACTTCCCCGTCCTTTAGTGCTTGCCTTGCGCATATTGTATAATATATATGCAACTTGGTCACAACTACAGTACTGCAGATTTTTATTAACTGTATGATCAGAAAATTTTAAACGAACGTCCAATATTCTGAATGCGCTAACATTATAGAGCAGCAGAAAATGAGGAACTGCGGCCTAAATTAACGGTATTAAATACAGATGTCAGCTACATTTGCCACCCAAAAAAAAAAGACGTATTTCTCAATGGACTTTGGTCTTTTTGGAACAGCGACAATCTTTCTACCTACCTACCCAAATCCTATCCCTATAGTTTAATTCCCTCCATGGGAAAATGTAACTGCAGCAGCAAATGAGGAACTGCGGCCTAAATTAACGGTATTAAATACGGATGTCAGCTACATAGACTTTTGAACGGTTGTAATACGCTGTGCACCTATCGTTACTGACAGGGCACACTTGCCACCCAAAAAAAAAAAAAAAAAAGACGTATTTCACAGTGGACTTTTGAACAATGATACTAACCCTGCCTATAGAAATTCTATCAATACGCAAATGTTATACAGCAAGACAAAAAAGAATTACTGCGGGCTTAACAGCAGAAATTATAGCAAAGTATGTCAGGTATATAGTATACAGAGAGTATCCTACAGCATGCAGCAGCACATGTGGCATTAATGGCAGGCCACCTAGTGCTATTTTAACCACCTTTAAAGTCCTTAAATATCAGTAAATAAAGGTTTGTGCCAGATATAATAGCTCTTAAAATGACTTTTGGGTCTTTTCTGAGCGATTTCTATCCCTGCCTAGCGTGCTTTTCTCCCTACACTCTCTGTCCCTCCTTGCTGCAGCTCTCCCTGTCTAACACTGGCCGGGTCACGATGATGGGTTCCCGGCCAGCCAATCAGTGTAAAGCCAGTAGCTAACATGGCTACTGGCATTACACTGAATGCCATACCTCCCCACACTAATTAGCGTGCGGGGAGGGGACTCAAGAATGGCGCTCGAGTCCCAAATAGCGTCCCAAATAGTGTATTCGGCCGAACATGTTCGCTCAACACTATTGTTTGACTGCTTTTGATCAAACTGTTTTTTTTTTTTTATTTCTCATAAATTTTTGTTGGCTGACATTTGACCTCTAGGCACTTTTTCCAAATACAATTGGCCTGTTCGAAAGATCATAGAATATTTGTTAATTTGTTAAAAGCCCTAACAGATCAAGTATCTACAGCGAGCAGGTAAACAATGAAGAGGAGGCAGCGCTGGCACGGCAATCGCCTCCTCTTCAAACAGCTGATCTGATATTGATGACCTATCTTGAGAATAGGTCATCAATAAATATAACTTGGACAACCCCTTTAATAGTTTTATTATGTACACACCTCACAAATTGCAATACACGGGCATGCAAGTAGGTGTAAACAGAGGCTTCTCTCTGAGAATCAAGAGGAATTATGGGAACGTGGTCCATTATATTAGAAATCCCACCCACAGCAAGCCCTAGCAGCATCAACACAAAGGTGCAATGTAATCATCTGGTGAGCACATACACCCATATAGGTACTTTTATGTATTTTATTAACCTTAAAAAAAAAACCTTTAAATCAAGTTTGTGATGCTTTTAATGGTTTAACCACTAATATGAATAGATACAGAAAACTCCAAACATGATATATTGTACATACTATGCATAGCATAGCTCATGGATGAAGAGACCATAGCTTGTGCTGCAAGTGGCACATATGAGACTTTTCATGTATGGACAGTGTCTTCTGCAAAAATTTTCAAATTATGGTATGAGATCCAGAGTCAAACAAGAGGTCCAGTTTCTGACACAACCATACTACACCTATGGTTATAAAACACTGCAGAGCTGAATTCAGATATTTTACTTACATATTTTATCTGTAAATGTGGCATGTTCAGACAGGTACTGTATTTGAGAGGTCATCTTGCTATCACTGTTGGTGACAACAACAGTTTCATATTTTGCCATTTGAAGCTACATAGACAGCATAGCAGAACAAGCTACACTACTTCCATAACTGCGTAGTTATAAAGGCAGAGTACCTTGTTCTGCTAAGCTGTTTGACTAGCTCCCATTCAGTAAAATAGGAGCTACAGAAACGGCGAGACGCTTGTCCACTCTGCCATTTCTGTAAGCTGTTGGCCAGAGCTTAGTCCCATCTCACCTTGGGAATGGTGAAATGGGGCAACTCTTTTGAGAGTATCTTATGGCAAGCACTGTGCCTAGGCTTTCTCCTGCTGTCATTGTTCTGTTCGTCCCGTAGCTCTCTCCATTAAGAGTTCAGGAGTCACTGTTATGGGGGCCCTGCTGAGGTAATTCTGAGTTTGCAGTTAAGCTTCATTTTATACTGCTATATTCTGCAGCTCTTTACAGACATTAGCAGGTAGGATTCAAACCTAGGACCCCAGTGCTATAAGGCACCAGTGCTAACCACTGAGACACTGTGCTGCCCTTCATCTAAATAGTGACCAAAAAATATGGTAAATGCTTTAAACTAGCAGTAAAATGACTTTGGAATTTTTGCAATTTGCAAATTACAGCATTTTAGTGCAATTTCCCCTTATCATGACGTCTCAGCCTTATTAGTACCTTGGCACTCAAGAGAACTTTCCAAAAAACTTATTGTGAGTTTGGACACACACAGTAGTCACTGTGAAAATGGGAATATTAATTTAGTGTGCATTATAATCTCTTTTTATCATCGTGCATATTGAATGTGATTATATTTGTTTAGCCAAAACTGCTGAAGAAATAATAACAGAGTAGCAACAATCCCAAAAATGTGTGATCTCTAGGCTTCTCCTGTCTGCTTTGAGCACTTCATGGCACCATTAGGGCCTGAACTAGTCATGCTCTCATGAACCACCTTGTCATCTATATAGTATTCAGCAGAATACATATTACAACCTGGTTCTCAGTGCCACTTCTCAGGCAGTAATGGTGTCATGGATCTCTCAGGTAAATAACAGTTTAGATTTCATTCAGAATTTATTATATTTCGACTGGACATTCCCTGTAAGAATATGTATTTCATGTTTTACTCTGTTCGGTCTGTCTGCATGTAGTGTATAAAGTCATTTTAGTGAGCAAAATAGTAAAGCCACCATGAACTCAGTTTATTAAATTTTCCTACTCAAGTAAAACTAGTTTCATTATTATTATATCATTAGCTGAAATACCAGCAAAATGCTTAAACACCTTATGGCAGCTGTCCTATTGGGCTGGCTGCCATTTGACTCTGCATTTCCAGACAGCTAAGCTAGGTACAAGTCAGGTACTGTCGAAGGCAAAATGTGTGCATTTAGGGAAAAGAACCAGTATTGTATGGCTTGAAAAAACATTCAAAATGGATATCCTTTGTATATATTTATAGTCTGCTACATGGGTGTCAAACAAGTAGAATAAAATATCCGTACAGAAGGCCAGTCATGGGCTGATTTTTCATTATTGTGCATTATTTTAGCTTAAATACACTCCCACTAATTAGAACAATTTAAAAGGTTGTCTCACATGACTCATAATATAATAAAGTGATATTATTGGTGTAAGAACCTACATTCAAATGTATTATGCAGTTTATTACCTACCAGAGATGAGCAAATCAATTCGGAAATTCCACTTATATATATCCCATGAGAGAGAGAGAGAGAGAGAAAGAGAGAGGCTATCAGAGCACTTTTGATTGGGTAGAATTTACTTGGACCCAAATTGAATCGGATGGTTGATTTGGCCAAATTAGACCAGAACCGAATTTCAGGAAATTAGCTCATCTGTATTACCTACTTTCACAAAGGCTGTAGTCGCAGGCTGTATTTCAATATGGGTCCAAGTAGGAACATATTTGAGCTACTGCAGGTCTTTTTGATTGCTAAGAGAGAGAGATAATAGAGTCAAAATGACTGGAATATATACTGTAGAAGAACTTGCTAGATGATAAAATCATGTGATTACAGCAGCCTCTGCAATGTTTAACCCCTTCCAACAGAAGTCAGTCAGATTCCCCTTTTTCGTGTCACTTTTATTGATAACTTTGGAATGCTTTTATTCATACAAGCAATTCTAAGAATGTTTTTTCATGACATATTGTACTGTTCAATTCAGTAATGCGGATTTCAACAATAAAACTGATAATGCTGTTTACTGAGTCATTATGTCATACTTACAACTCATAGATGAAACATATTAATGTCTTACTATTTCATGCAAAATCACTAGTTACATCGGTAAACTCCAATGGGTCAAAGGAACCATAACTGATGTAACTGATCGCTCTGCGTGGCCGAGTGGCCGAGGAAGAGGCCAAGAAGATATTGAGCTTGCCATCTTTTATACATTGGAATTTACCTATGTAAACAGTGATTTTATATAAAATAAAAAGACATGGCAATGTTTCATCTATGATTCGTGAGCACAGTATAAAGAGAATACCACAGAATACTGCAGTATACCACGGTTGGGTAACATGTAATGTTTTATGTGGCTTAATGTATGAAATTGATATGTAATTTTGGGATGGTTAAGGTGGGTTGGAACATATACCTTATGCACATGCACTTTATTGCTGTTTCCAAATACCTCCTATATTGCATGTATCTTATGTGATGATCTATATGTTTGCCCCTGTGGTTATTCTGCATGGCCTATTACCATATGTATGGCTTGACCACCACTGACTTGACATTGATTTAATAAGGTCTTATTATGTGTATTTTAAATATGAATTAATAAAATATGTATTTTTGATAATTTCTGTATTCGGGGTTTTTTTGTGTGGTGCTCATCTGGAATATGCAGTTCAGTTCTGGGCACCAGTCCATAGAAAGGATACACTGCAGTTGGTAAAAGTACAGAGGAGAGTGACTAAACTGATAAGGGGCATGGAGGGTCTTAGTTATGAAGAAAGATTAAAAGAATTGAACGTATTTAGTCTTGAGAAGAGACATCTAAGGGGGACATGATTAACCTATACAAATATATAAATGGGCCATACAAAAAATACGGTGAAAAACTGTTCCATCAAATGCCCTCAAAGGACTAGGGGGCACTGCCTCCGACTGGAGAAGAAAAAGTTCAGTCTCCAGAAGCGTCAAAGCTTCTTTACTGTGAGAACTGTGAATCTGTGGAATAGACTTTCTCAGGACGTGGTCACAGCAGGAACAGTGGACAGTTTTACAAACAGTTTAGATGAATTCTTAAAAGTAAATGACATTAATGCTTATGAAAACGTGTAGAAATCTGAGTCTCATTTCCTACTGGGATTTGCGTCCCCACTAGAGATGAGCGAACATGCTCGTAACGAGCACTGTACCGCTCGGCTCCCCTGCGCTCGCATGGGTGCAGGCAGCCGCTTCCGTCCTCCTCACCCGACGGAAGCGGCTGCCTGCACCCATGCGAGCGCAGGGGAGCCGAGCGGTACAGTGCTTGTTACTAGCACGTTCGCTCATCTCTAGTCCCCACCTATCCCTTGGTTAAACTTCATGGACTGATGTCGTTTTTCAACCTAATTAACTATGTAACTATGTAATCTTGTGCAGTGTTAATGAGTAACAATCAGTAAATTAATCTAGGAGGACAACAGGAGAAAGTTGGGTTGGTTTGCAAAAGGTTTCCTTGACACAGTTTATATTTTTACATATCTTTTAATGGACACACAAGTACTACACTTCCATGCAGCATTCAAAAATGTTATACAGAACCAGTGTCCTTCACATGGACCTTTGTGTAGGGAAGATCTCATTTTCATTGGTATGTCAAAAGAAGAGGGTTACAGAGACCTTAACAAGAGCAGTACATTGCTTTGTATAGGTATCATGTGATTGCTTCTTTTTTTTTGCAGCCGATTGATTAAAGGAACAGGACAAAAGATCAGGCGTGGCACCCCCTACCACCCCCCACTTTAGGGGAATTAACGGACTTCCCCTGTGATTGGCGTCTCTGGAAACGTCAGGCTGTAATTACTGGGGTGAGCTCAGATATTTTGCAGCATTCTCTATCAGACGCTATTCACCAGTGCACAAAGGACAATTAATTACCCTGCTGTTCCTGCAAGAAAAAGCTGCTTAATTTTTTTTGTCTTAACCCTTGCACATCTGGTGGATTGGTAGCATGTAGCTGCCTACATCATTGTCTAATAGCCACACGGAAATCTATGATTTGCATGTGTTTCTGATGAATCATGTTGTCTTGTTCATTCTTTGTTAAGGAACCAGATGTACATTTTAAAGAAACCAATGAAATAGATAACAGCATGTTCCAAGGTAGACCTCTAATAATTTCTTCAAGAAAAATGCTATCTGGCCAACATATGTATTATTTCAGGAACTTACAGATGTGATGTGCCAATAACATACCATGTTTAGGGTATACCCTAGACCACATTAGTTCATGCATTTAAGGATGATGAATATGGTGATGTACTGTACTCTAAATGTGGGCTTATACAGTTAAAACAGGTATACATGGATGGTTAAACAATATGTGATGTTGATCATGACTTTAGTGTTTATATCAGTGTGGTAAGCTGGTGACATCTATTACAGAAGAACAAGAAGTTTCTGTAAGAGGAGTACCACTACAGTGCTACACATGCCTTCTATATGTTCATCTACCTAATAATTTGGGAGCTCTAGGTAGTCTCTCGGAGTATAATCAAAAATGTAATGTGTGGAAAATTTAGAAGGGGTTTAGCAGGAGTGGTCTGAAAAAAAATGTCCACAGTTTAAATAATAAGCAGAGACAATCTAACAATCATATTATAGGTGCAAGTGCTGGCATAAAACCCTGTATGTTGTTAAGTTGGGCCAAAAGAACAGTAGTCAGGTGAGGACGTGCAGCCATTTCAAATTGGCCTTACACTGGCTCAAGCATGACCCACTAGATTCTCAAGTCACAATCAAAGCTCTCACTAATGGGTAATGTCGTACGTATAGTACAGACAGACTGTGCTCAGGGAACCAAATGACATCCAGGATTTTAGGAGCAAAGATTATATAGTTGTCAACCTACTTCATGGTAGGGAGTATGAGACTTATCATGTACCTACCCTATTTCTGAGGCGTGTCAAAGTACTTCAAGAGTGCCACTCACCGAAAGTGATCCCAAGGTTTATTCAGGCTATACAAGATTTAAAACCATACTGACTCACAGTAAGCCATTGAAAGGCTCATGGTAATTGTGAAAATAAAATTGGAAGGGCATGTTTGATAACATATAAAGGGGTTATCCCATTATTAATGCAAAAAATAAAAATCAGACATCATATAGTACATGATGATATATTTCTAACATAGCTAAAACCAGCCCTGTACCTCACATGGGTCCAGAGATCTCCGCATTTATTGTTCTGCTAGATTTAAATCAAGCTGACAGCTTAGGGGGAGTGTCTTTTCTGCCTCAGCTCAGGGGGCATGTTCATTCTGTTGGAGGTCTCTCCCTATCACAGCTCAGAAGGCAGATGAAGGATGAAACTGAGCATGTGTGGCCTTCACAGTGAGCAGGTCAGAGAACTAAGAAAAAAAGAACAAAGTGGTGGCTTTATACAGATACATTTTAGTCAATAACTCAGTGGCTAAAATTTTTTTTAATTACATACAATTACAAAAGTATTCAGATTCAGGTGCTGGTTTGAAAACTGTAGAATATTTTTTGCGGGACAACCCCTTTAACAGAACCTTAAGGAATATTCTTAATGGATAATTATGGCATTATGAACTACCTAAGAACAAAGAAAGCGTTTAGATGCTTATGTGTACAGCAGGGAGGCACAACCTGTGTACAGCAGGGAGGTTCCAGATGCAGCCCACAATGCCATTCTGTGTGGCCATCTCATGAACCCCCACACACAGTTTGGTATGGTATACAGGAAGAAATGTAGTGTGATTTTTGTTTTGTTGTTTTGTTTTTTAACCCTTTCAACCCCGGGCCTGTTTTCACTGTTGCCACTTTTTGCAAATCTGACGTGTCACTTTATGTGGTAATAACTTTGGAACACTTTTACTTATCCAGGCCGTTCTGAGACTGTTTTCTCGTCACATACTGTGCTTCACGACAGTAGTAAATTTGTGGCAAAATATTTCATTTTTATTTATAAAAAAATACCAAATCTACCAAAAATTTGGAAAAATTTCCAAATTTCCAAATTTCAATTTCTCTACTTTCAAAATACATAGTAATACCTCCAAAAATAGTTATTATTTTACATTCCCCATATGTCTACTTTATGTTGGCATCATTTTATAAATGTCATTTTACTTTTTTGGGACGTTAGAGGGCTTAGAAGTTTAGAAGCCATTTCTCAAATTTTCACCAAATTTTCCAAAACCATTTTTTAAGCACCAATTCAGATATAAAGTGATTTTGAGGTGCTTATGTAATGAAACCCACCCATAAATGACCCCATTTTAGAAACTACACCCCTCAAATTTATAAAAAACTGCTGTTACAAACTTTGTTAACCCTTGAGGTGTTCCACAAGAATTAAAGGAAAATGGAGGTGAAATTTCAAAATTTCACTTTTTTGGTAGATTATTCATGTTAATCATTTTTCTTGCAACACAGCAAGGGTTAACAGCAAACTAAACCTCAATATACATTGCTCTGATTCTGCAGTTTACAGAAATACCCCATATGTGGTGGTAAATGTCTCTATGTGTTTGTGGCAGTGGTCAGAAGTAAAGGAGTGCCATATGGATTTTGGAGGCAGATTTTGCTGGAATAGTTTTTAGGCACCATTTTGTAATTGAGAGACCCTGACGTACCCCTACAGTGCAAACCCTCAAAAAGTTACCCCATTTTGGAAACTACACCCTTCAACGAATATATTAAGGTGGGTACTGGCCACTTTGACCCCCTAAGTGTTTTACGGAATTTCGAAACACTTGGCTGTGAAAATGAAAAATTTCATTTCTTCCAATAAAATGTTGCTTTATCCCCAAATTTTTTATTTTCATAAGGGGTAACAGGAGAAAAGCACCCCATAATTTGTTGCCCATTTTCTCCTGAATACGGCAACACCCCATATGTTGTGGTAAACTGCTGTGGGGGCACATGGCAGGACTCAAAACAGAAGGAGCGCCATATGGATTTTACAACACAGATTTTGATGGAATGGATTGCGGGAGCCACTGATTTTTATTTTTTTTTAGTTATTGTCTTATGTGGGGGCTCATTTTTTTGCGGGATGAGCTGATGTTTTCATTGGTACCATTTTGGGGTACATAAGACTTTTTGATCGCTTGGTATTACATTTTTGTGAGTCAAGGTGAAAAAATAGCTGTTTTGGCATGGTTTTTTCTATTTTGTTTACAGCATTCACCAGAGGGGGCAAATCATGTGATATTTTTATAGAGCAGGTTGTTACGGACGCAGTGATACCCAATATGTCTAGCATTTTTATTTTTGGAAAGTTTTACACATTAGATGCATTTTTGAACAGAATAAAAACTTTTTTTTTTTGTGTTGGTATTTTCTGAGAGCCATATTTTTTATTTTTTGGGCAATTGTCTCAGGTAGGGTCTAGATTTCTGCGGGATAAGATGACGGTTTCATTGGTACCATTTTGGGTTAAATACGCCTTTTTGATCGTGTGGTATTACACTTTTTGTGAGGCAAGGTGAAAAAAAATGGCTGTCATGGCATAGTTTAAAATTTTTTTTTTAACATAATTCACCTGGGGGGCTATCTCATGTAATATTTTTATAGAGCAGGTTGTTACGCATGCGGCAATACCCAATATGTCTAACATTTTTATTTTTGGAAAGTTTTACACATTAGATTTATTTTTCAACAGAATAAAATCTTTTTTTTTGTGTTGCCATTTTCAGAGAGCCAAATTTTTTTTTATTTTTTGGGCGATTGTCTCAGGTAGGGTCTAGATTTCTGCGGGACAAGATGACGGTTTGATTGGTACCATTTTAGGTTAAATACGCCTGTTTGATCGCCTGCTATTACACTTTTTGTGAGGCAAGAGGGAAAAAATGGTTGTTTTGGCATAGTTTTTTTTTTTGCAGCATTCACCTGGGGGGCCATCTCATGTAATATTTTTATAGAGCAGGTTGGTACGGACGTGGCAATACCCAATATGTCTAACATTTTTATTTTTGGAAAGTTTTACACATTAGATTTATTTTTGAACAGAATAAAATCTTTTTTTTGTGTTGCCATTTTCAGAGAGCCCTATTTTTTTTATGTTTTGGGCGATTGTCTCAGGTAGGGTCTAGATTTCTGTGGGACAAGATGACGGTTTGATTGGTACCATTTTGGGTTAAATACGCCTGTTTGATCGCCTGCTATTGCACTTTTTGTGAGGCAAGAGGGAAAAAAATAGTTGTTTTGGCATAGTTTTTGGCGATACCTAATATGTATACTTTTCTTTTTTCCCCTTTTTTTTACAATTTTTTTAACTTTATTTTGGGAAAAGTGTACTTTTTTTTTACTTGAAACTTTTATTTTTTTGTAAAACTTTAGTTTTTTTCACTTTTTTCCCCACTTTATTTAACTTTTGGGGTCTGATCCCCTTAACAATGCATTACAATACTGTTGTATTGTAATGCATTGGCTGTAAGTGTATTACTCAATGTAATACACTTACAGCCTGCTTCCTGTCCAGGGGGCTGGATCGCACAGGCAAGCAGGGATAGCAGCCACGATGCCTAAGGAAGGCATCAGGTGCTATCCAAGCCATCGGGTCCCCATCACAGCAGCACGGCTGACCGCGGCACATCGAGGGTTAATACGCCCGCATCAGTAAAAACACTGATGTGGGCATACGCAGCAGGGGTCCGGCTACTGGGCACAGTCAGTCCCCCGCAGCTAATCGGGCGGGCGCAGGTCCTGTACCCGCCCGATCAGTGCGCCGTACTAATACGGCGCTGGGCGGCAAGTCCCCTCCCGCTGCGCCGTACATGTACGGCGCTGGGCGGGAAGGGGTTAAATAGAAAAACCCGACAATTTCCATAACTTTCATAAAATACAATTAGAGATGAGCGAATCATTCAAAAAATTATTCGCCGAACATTCGCTGAAGTTTTCCTAAGATTCGTATATTCGACGAATAGATTAGTTGTATTTGCGTACAAAATATACGTTATGTGCTATTAGCGAACATTCGCGCACTAATAACGAACGTACGTTTAAAAAATGTACGCAACTTCTTAGAAGACGTACGCATGAGCGTACAAATAGCTTACGAATCCTCAGCGTACTATTGTCTACGCGATTACGTAATACGTAGGCACGTACAACGAGAGGCCGCGGCGTGCACTCCTCAGAGGCAGAGCGAATATTCGAAAATGGCATCCAGACGATCCTCATCATTTTGCTCTGCTGCACAGCTGAAATACATAGTCCGGCTGATGGACCACCAGGATTACGATTTACGATGGCACACACCACCACCCGAACCAGCATAAAAAGGAGGTGATCCAGCAGGTGATCCGAGGCTTGCGCCATCATTTCGACACCTTGCGGACCCTGGGCCAGATCCAGCGTAAATGGTCAGATCTGAAATCGCCCTCAGAGGCAGTATGTATATTTGAGGTAGAACAAGTAAGGTGCTGTCTATCCGGCTATGAGCATAGTACAATCATCCACAATACCTGTAAAGAAATACACACAAAGGGCAACATACTTGAAAACGTTGCTGAAAGGTAAAAACATTAGTGCAAACAATCCAGTGCAAACAATATAGTGCAAATACATTATATGTATAATGTAAACATTTTAAATATCACCTACCTATTATGCTCACGGACACGTTTAAGTCTCTTTTCTTCTGACGCTTTTCATAGAACTGGAGCAGAGTCCCAAACTCAGTTGCAATTTGTAATCCACATAGGTAAAATTGTAATCCAAATGGGTAAAAAAATAGCAGCAAAGGTTCCTTAAAAAACCCTCATTCAAGGGGCTCCCCAATAACCTGAAAAGGGGGGAAAAAGGGATGAGGCGCACGTATGCGCAACTTGGTTAAAACTTTTTTTTTGATGGGGGGAGTCCTGACAATCCATGTCCATCTGGGTGAGGACAAATGCAGGGCAACAAAAAAAAACAAAACACGCCAACTAGTGCTCACCCATCAAGTTAAGTCCACATTGTGGCTCCCATAAATGCTGCAGGATCCTTAGGCCAGCAGGTTCTCTTCACTTCCTGCCTCATGAAAGCGACACTGGCTGCGGCAGCAGACAGCCACGACCTCTCAGGGATGGTCTTGGTAGTGACCGGGCGGTCACACTGGCAAGGGCCATGGCAACTTGGGCCTTGCCCATTACCTTGTAGTGGCCAGATCCTCCCGCCGGCATACAAGGTGACAGAATCTCCGGCTGTAAGGGCTCTGGTAACGGTCTTCCGCGAGCGGCGGACTGTGCGGCCTGCACCTGCCATGGCAGTTGGTATTGTATCACCGTTTGTGGCATCTGTGACATTAGGCAGAGAGATGCCTTCTGATTGGAGCCCCCGCAGTGAAATGGTGGGGCTCCATTCGGTTGCCATGACAGCCTGGGGCCTGCTGAATGCACCCAGGCCTTTCATGGTAATCTGCATGCAAAGCTGTGAACGTTGTAATTGAACAAAAGTATAAAAACATGCGATTTGCCATTTATTAGCCACCTCAAAAAAATTGTGATCAAAAATTTTGATTAGCAGTGATCAAAAAGTTTCATGTACCCCTAAATTGCACTAATAAAAACCATAGTTTGTCCCACTAAAAAACAAGCCCTCATACAGCTCTGTAGATGGAAATATAAAAAAGTTATGGGCCAGCTGTCAGAAAATAGCGATGCAAAGAAAATGAACATTTTTTTTCAAGGTTTTAATTTTTTAACAGTAATAAAATAAAATAAAAACGATACGAATTTGGTATTGCTGTAACCATATTGACCCACAGAATAAAGACTGCACGAAATGAAACCCAAAAAACCTTGGTGGAATCAATTTCACCCCACAAAGAATTATTTTCCCGTTTTTTCTTTTTTTGGGGGGGCGCGACCTTATGCGGAACCATTTATTTCAATGGGTCCGCAAAAAAAAAAAACGGAAGTTGCTCCGTGTGCATTCCATTTCCGTTTGTATATCCGTTCTGCAAAAATATAAAACATGTCCTATTATTGTTCACATTACGGACAAGGATAGGACTCTTCTATCAGGGGCCAGCTCTTCCGTTCTGCAAAATACATAATGCACATCCATATTTTTTGCGGATCTGTGTTTTGCGGACCGCAAAATACTTACGGTTGTGTGCAAGGGAGATTTAATAGTTGTATAAATATAGCAGAGGTCAATACAGCGACCTCTCTTATGATCTATTTATATTCAAGACTGTAGTGATTAGGATCCATTCACATCTGTTCCACAATTTTGCAGAACGGGTGCAGACCCATTAATTTGGGTACAATCGCGGACAAGATTAGGCATTTCTATCGTAGGGCTGGCTGTGTGCGTTTTCGCAAACACTTACAGTCATGTGAACGGATCCTAACAAGGGGACATCCTCTACCTAATTAGTAAGAGTGTAATTTATTCTCAATAAAACTACAAATGGAACACACCAGGTAAAGTTATAGAGAAGAATAAAGCAAGGATAGGTTAAAAAAAATCCCAAGCTCTGAACATCTCAAAGAGCACTGTTCAATCCATCATCCGAAAATGGAAGGAGTATGACACAACTGCAAACCTACCAAGGGGTGGCTGTCCACCTAAACTGACAGCCCAGGCAAGGAGAGCACTAATTAGAGAAGCAGCCAAGAGGCCTATGCTCACTCTGTAGCAGCTGAAGAGATCCACAGCTCAGGTGGGAGAAGCTGTCCACAGGATGACTATTAGCCGTGTACTCCAAAAATCTGACCTTTATGGAAGGGTGGCAAGAAGAAAGCCATTTTTGAAAGAAAGCCATAATAAGTCCTGTTTGCAATTTGCCACAAGTTATGGAGGGGACACAGCAAATATGTGGATGAAAGTGCTCTGGTCAGATGAGACCATAGTTGAAATTTTTGGCCTAAATGTAAAACACTATGGGTGGCAGAAAACTAACACTGCACATCACCCTGAACATATCCTCCCCACTGTAGGAATGTTTTTCTTCAGCAGGGACAGGGAAACTGCTCAGAGTTGATGGGAAGATGTATGGATCTAAATACAGGGCAATCCGGGAGGAAAATCTGTTAGAGGGTGCAAAAGACTTGACTGAGACCGAGGTTCACCTTACAGCAGGACGACGGCCCTAAACATACAGCCATAGCTACAATGGAATGGTTTAGATCAGGTGTTGTGAAACTACAATGCCCTCCATGCTCCATTCACTTTGTTGGGAGTTCTGAGAAGAGCAGAGAAAGTATGCATGCTGGGAGTTGTAGTTTTGCAACAGCTGGAGTGACGAAGGTTGCCTACCCCTGGTTTAGATCAAAGCATATTCATGTGTTAGAATGGCCCATTCAAAGTCCAGACCTAAATCTCATTGCTGTTCAAAGACCCACTCCATCCAATCTGACTGAGATTGATCTATTTTGCAAAGAAGAATGGACAGAAATTTCAGCCTCTAGATGTGCAAAGATGGTACAGACATACCCCAAAAGACGTGCAGCTGTAATTGCAGTGAAAGGTGGTCCTACAAAGTTTGAACTGATTGTGATTTATTAAAAATTTGGAAAATCAAGTATCATGGTCGGCATGGGATCTTGCTGAGCCGGGGCTCCGCAAGAAAATAGAACATGTCCTATCCTTGTCCGCAATAGTGGACAAGAATAGGCATTTTGAACGGGGTGCGGATCCGCAATACCACGGCCGTCTGAACGGCCCCTAAGTCTACTGTAACAAAACTAAGCAGAATTATGTTATTTCCCATAATAGGGGAAGGGGCTATTTTCCAGGGCCACCTATAGAAACAGACATAAGTAAATCTATTCCTCTTGGATAAATGTATAAAAACTATTCTTAGGTACCTTTGAACTTTATAACTATGGTTCACTGCTTATAGCTGTTTTTCAAGCATCTGTCCCCCATTTTAAATGCTTTGAGAGTGATTTGAAAGCATGCTGTGTCGGGTGCGTTAGGAGTATGTATGGCTTGTAAAGCCTCATTCACACGTCCGTGTCCGTGCTCAAATCCGTGAGCAGGTGGTCAGTGAGGCCTCCGTGAAGCTGTCCGTGAAGGATCCGTGTTGGGTCCGTGTTTTGCCATCTGTGTTGCATCCGTGTTTCACTGACACTGAACAGCTGAAAAATAATTTTCAAATCATCTCTTCTTAATGATCCGTGAAACACGGATGCAAAACGGATGGCTTCCGTGTTGCATCCGTGGTTTTCACGGACCCATAGACTATAATGGGCGTGAGGGATCCGGGAACACGGATCAAAATAGGACATGCATCCGTGCTGAAAACACTGACCCACGGACCGTGATGAAACACTGATATCTGAACACACACATTAAAATGAATGGGGACGTGTGCTGTCCGTGGAGAACACGTACAGAACACGTCCGTGAAACACTGACGTGTGAATGAGGCTTAAGTCTGAGATATTACAGAATACTTTTAAAAATATCCTGCATATTAGGAATAAATAGATTTTTTCTACTTACTCATAGCAGACATCTGGATGCTCTGAATCTGGAAATAAGGCAGGGCATACACACAGGGACTCATTATGTACTGAAATACAATAGAAGAGTAAGTCATTTCAAGTTGGGCCAAATTTATTAAGATGTCACACTCTACATAAGGCAGACGGAACATGTTAGACACAGGCAGGCTCCTTCTATACTACCCCTCACTGCTGTACTACATTTACAACAATATTTTACACCATTTTTGCATAATATAATTTTTATTGATAGAAATTTACAGTATTGGAGTTTGAACTTACAGATGTAGCCACTGTTATTTTGAAGCAACACCTTGGACCAATCCTACTGGGTCATCCTTAGCAGCCTTTGTGCTCTGTATGTTAAAAATGTTCCCTGATGAACCTGTTCCATGATACTGACAGGGGAAATGCATTGGGACAAATATCATAGGTAGGGCCACTTCAACAGGAACAACCACAAATAAGTTGAGACACCACTTTCGGGGCAATTACTTAGATTTTAAATGAATTAATTTAGTGGCTCACCAATCCGGAAAAATAAATATGAGGTGCCTCACACTTGCGATTCAACCCAAAAATCGTAGTAGTGAGATAATGAAAAAAAATGTTATAAGTGGAGCACACTCGATTTGGTAATTATGGAAATAATGCAACTGATAACGTTAATGATGCGCTATAAAAATGTTTATTATTCTAAAATGTGGATTAAAAATATTGGATATAAAAATAAGTAAGAATACTTATATCTGTGTAAATGGTGTAGATGTCTGATTAGATGAAGAGCAAACAATGAGGGTAAAATGGTGGAAAAACGGGGGATAAAAATGATATTTAAAATAATTAAAAATAAAAGTCCAAAATGTATAGTAGAAAGTGAGATAAAGTTCCGTGCAATATGGTCCTTTTTCAAAAAATGACAGTTCTGATGAAAATGAAAAAAATAGCAGTTCTAATGAAGTAAACAAATAAAAAATATGATATGTTCCAAATAGATGTTCGATGGATACACTGTATTTGTGAATAGTTCAAAGATACAATGCATCTTTGAACTATTCACAAATACAGTGTATCCATCGAACATCTATTTGGAACATATCATATTTTTTATTTGTTTACTTCATTAGAACTGCTATTTTTTTCATTTTCATCAGAACTGTCATTTTTTGAAAAAGGACCATATTGCACGGAACTTTATCTCACTTTCTACTATACATTTTGGACTTTTCTTTTTAATTATTTTAAATATCATTTTTATCCCCCGTTTTTCCACCATTTTACCCTCATTGTTTGCTCTTCATCTAATCAGACATCTACACCATTTACACAGATATAAGTATTCTTACTTATTTTTATATCCAATATTTTTAATCCACATTTTAGAATAATAAACATTTTTATAGCGCATCATTAACGTTATCGGTTGCATTATTTCCATAATTACCAAATCGAGTGTGCTCCACTTATAACATTTTTTTTCATTATCTACTTAGATTTTAGGCAGGAACTCGTAGTCCAAAAGGGTCAGCATCCCCTTCCTCCATCTGTATGCCTAAAACGGATCTGTATACTTACCTGCTTATTCACTGAACACAGTATTCATCTAAGAGGTCTGTATGACCAGCGATTCTACAGTGATGCTCTCCTCTTTGGCCACAGGGACATACGTCTTGCCAGGTGGTATGTACTATGGCAACTAAGTATCACGGTCGGTGTGGTTGATCATGACACGGGTTGCTGGTTGCTCATGTTTGTGCTCTGGGGTACGGACTGCGGTTGTTGACATGTATGCTGGTTGCCAGGGGCAACATGTAGTTTTGGTAGTGTCACAGTCTCGGTTGTTCACTGTGACACGGCTTCCATGTTGCTCACATTTGTACTGTGGCGTACTGGCTGCGGCTGTTGCCGCGTATGCTGGTTGCCATGGGCGACATGTAGTTTTGGTAGTCGGTGTGTTCCCTGCTCCGTGTATACTTTCTCCCTTCCCTGTCTGGTTCTCATGGGGTTAACGTCTTGACCTGGGTGTGGTCACTAGGTTCTATATTATCCTGTTGTTGCTAGCCTGGGAGTTAAGTTGTTCTCCAGCTTTCTTTGGTGCTGGAGATTTGCACCTTACCTGGGTTCCATCTGCCCAGCATTTGTAACCACCTAATAAGTCATCGAGATCATCCTGTCTTCCTTCCTTTCCCGGTTCTATGTTTGGTGTGGGTTCTATGTTCCAGGTTGGTGTATGTGTCTTGTCTAGCCTGTTGTTCCGTGCCTGGTCTGTTACTTCCTTGTAGTGTCCTGCATGAAGGCTAGACATTCCCTTGTTTGTGCCTTCGGTGAGAGGGCTCCAGGGTTCCCTGGAGGGGGAACAGGGAATCTGAGTAGTTGCTGGGGTACTGGTTCCAGGGTTTGTTGACTTTACTATGTCCTGTGCAGTATTCGGGTTCCCGTATATGTGCCTGTGTTCCAGTTGTTGGTGTGTGGACTGCTGGTGCTTCTTCCAGCAGACTCTGTAGGTAAGTGGCCAAGTCCACGGGACCGTCCTGGTGGTGCAGCCAGTGAGCTTCAGCTAAGTGCATCTCTACCATCTGAGGCACTGTGAAGAACGGGGCTCACTGGGTTTCTGCTCTCTGGGTTTGGCACCCAAGTAAAACCGGTCCACTTGGTCCAGTGGTATTCCTTGCCACTGGTTCCTTACACACTGATCCAGTTTTCTTCCCACTGTTATGTCTCTGTTTATACCTGGTTTGGTGTATCCTTGGTATGATATGTTCTAGGGGTCGTTTGGACCCATACAAGAACATGACACGGAACTGGAGTGACAGAGACAATAAGGGCAGGATTGATGATATGCAACGAGCCGCCCCCCCAGGGCTGATCGTGTCCCAGGTTTATAGGAATGCCGAGTGGTGTGTTGCGGCCTTAACAGTTTTCTGTGCTCTGTTCGGTTCTCTGCTCCTACCTGGATACCGTCAATGCCTATGGTTAGGCTCCGAAACAATAAAGGGGAGAGTTGTTGGACGTGGAGAATAAGTCAACTCCAGACTTGGTGAAACAGCTTTACTTGAATAAACTTGCATCCAAACAATATTCAGTCTTTCTCTTGGTTCCAGCGGGTTTTGGGGTAAACTGGCAGGCAAACTTGAATACCTTGCTCTATCTTTCTCTGTTGTGCTAACCTCCGTCTAGTAGCTAGATTTTAAGACTGTTATAATACCTTTTGAGCAGGTGCCTCCGGCTGTTGACCCCCTTGTGATATTCTGTCTGTATCTGTAAGGAGTTCTGGTGCTCTATGAGCTGCTTCCCCTTAGGGGCTCCTGCTGCAGGAAGGGTGGCCATTACCCTCACCATGCTATCTTGACTTTTCTGCTTCCAGCACTAGACTACACTAGACAAAAACTGAACTCATCTTCATGCAATCCCTCTCTTGGTAGGAAGCAAGAATAGCCCACTTCTGCCCAAAAGTGGAGAATGGATTGGTCAGTTCCATTCTATCTAAAGATACTCTCTCTGCCAGATACACTGCCACCTGCTGATTAACCAGGTACATTACATGAACATTTTCATAGCAATACTATCAATGCACAGTGTAGGAGGGCCTGGAATAAATACACAGATGACATTATTGGTTAGCTATTAGAGACAATAGCAGGGTGTAGGAATGGTAGTACCACTCTGGGGTATTACAGATATACATGGGCTCTTCCATATGGTCAGTGGAGTCGAATGGACAGGAGAGGACATCTACTTTGGTATTCTTATCCGCTGGGGGCGAAAATGTAGGACAATATTGTTACTCCTCCCCTTCCTTCTTCTCCGCTCCATTATGAGACATCCATAAAAGAATATGTGACTATGAGAAAATTATTGTTGACCAGCAATTAGGTTGTGTGCAAGCTGAACTCTCACCTGGCCAAGCTGCCGGCCCATGTCATTTCTTGGACTTCTGGCCAGACAGTCATAAGTAAAATTTGTCTTGTTGTTCTGCAAATATGGCACACTTCCAAACCTTCACCTAAATTTTAGTCACCACTTTCTGGAGCAGCCATTTTAGTTTTCTAGTCGTTACACAATGGAACAGTTTTTTCCACTGCTTTAAAAAATCACTCATAGGAGTAAAGGGTGTTATATACCAATTTTCAGGGCAATTGGAACTATTTCGATTCATGAAGAATTGATTCAGACACTAATAAACAATCAACAAAAGTTATGGAACACTGGTTTCTGTGAACTACGGTAGTTACCAATCGTTCTACTCAAATTGTGGAATGCTTGCATACTTACATACTTAAGATTTAGTTAAACTTGTCCTGGCAACTCCAGAACACAAGCAATTTTACTAATTATTTCATTAACACGTAGTTGCCTAATTCTGTACAGAAATACAAATTAATTAATTATGCAGTAAATAAAAAGGTCCTATCATGGCTGAAATGTCTTGTAGGACCTGTTGGGTAGATCTCCTGTAGGCTTCATTGTCTTTGTTTATTCACTCCATGGATTAATGTGGAGTAAAAAGGACAAATTGTTCTCAACTACAACTTTCAAACAATGACTGCACTCTTAGTCTGTATAAGGAATAAATATTCCAAGAATATAGTCAATGTCTGTTCCCAAGCAGGACTCCAGGCATCTGGCAAGTAGGCCACCTTTCATTAAAGGACATGTAGAAAATAATAATTATGGACAGTTTCAGCATACAGTTAGGACAGTTCTGAAACCTCTTAGTATATTTCATTTTAGATATCCAGAGGTGAACAGGACTATTTAGTAATCTTGAAACAGCTCCTGATCTGTTATAATGGGAAGAGAATATAAACTCACAATATACTTGGCTATTCTTTTATGTGCAGGGCTTCAGAATAAATTCTTCATGTGGTTGGTTATCATCTGCCATTCATTTGACGCTGTGCTCCAAAGACTTGCTTCCATGGTTTTCCGTTTTCTTCCTTTACTTACCAGACCTTTTATCTTGATTTATGTTGATTTATGTTAATTTTGATTTGATTTGTTACAAATTACTTCATCATGAATTGCTTTCCATTGTATGGACTGGGTGCAATGACGGGATTGGCGATCCCCTCAGATTCTGCGTTCAATGCTGATTGCAGCATCTGAGATCCACATTCAGGTGCCCATGGCTTAAAATAATGGCATGGCAAATTAACCAAGGGATCTTACAAAGGAGGTAGCAAAGAAGCAAACAAGTTCTCCTGTCCAGGTAATTAAGGGGTGGTAGGTAGCAGTATTAATCAGCATCAGAAGGGGGATCTATTTTAATCTCTGTTACTGGGATTCTTTTACCTTCTGTCACACAACTAGAATCAAAGCAGCCCTATACAATTAAGTGCACATTTTGATTATATTGTATAAATCAGCTTGCCACCTTCTAGTGGGAAATGGTTTGGTCCAAACTGACCTGCCTCTTTACATTGCCACACATTACCATGTCACATGCTCCTGCTACACATCAATAGGCTTTGCAGTATTCATCACGCAGCTTACTTCATTTTTATGCCATAATAATATTCAATCCATATATCTCATCTCCCAATCCTCCCAGTTATTGACTCCTGCACCTGTCACACCTGTATTTGCCTCATACACTAGCTATCAATTCCTTGATATCAAGCCCTTTACACGGGCCAAGAATCCCCAAAGATAATTGCTAAAACTATAGGAACACTCATTAGCTATTATCTGGCAGTGTTAATGTACCGCTAATTACCCGATGAACTATGAAACGCTCTTTCATTGGATCATCCAATACCAAAGAAAATACAATACCGCATGGTATGACCGCACATCTGAATAAAATACTATTTATTGAAAAACACACCACATACACTTTAAAAATTGTATAGAATGAAGAAACAATGTGGGGAATCCAGGATAAGTTCCACACAAACCAGGACAAAACATGAAGTCCACAATGGGACACACATATGCCGCAGCACTAATATATATATATATATATATATATATATATATACATATATATGTATATAAGAGAAAATACCACCAATATGAAAAATCTGTATAGAAAATATCACAAAATACATGAGTGCAAAGGTATATTCAAAGTACTCATCTGTTATAATGATGATACGGCATGTTGTCCGGGTATGATGCCCCGCTCTTTAATTGGATAATTCGATTGTTTGTGCGTACACAAAAATTATTGTTTACCGGCAGCCGACTGTGCTGTGTAAACACGATCTGCTGGCAAATGAGT
Organism: Rhinella marina; assembly: GCA_900303285.1. Taxonomy (NCBI): domain Eukaryota; kingdom Metazoa; phylum Chordata; class Amphibia; order Anura; family Bufonidae; genus Rhinella; species Rhinella marina. Next base: position 31,400 of record ONZH01024618.1, read on the forward strand.
CTATATAGGGACGAACGATGGCATTAGCGATTGCTCCTCCCCATACTCTGGAGGAGATCGCTACATGTAAAAACAGCGGTCTCCTCCACCAGCGGAACTCCTCCCGACAATCTATTGCTCTGTCGTCCCATGTAAAGGGACATTTAGCCTTCATTCTTACTTAAAGCTCATGTATCCTGTTCAGAAGCAGATGTTTACTTGTGTGAAATTCTATGAAGACATCTTTTTGATTCACATTCTCTGGACAGCTTTTAATGGTTACAGTGGGGTTATTGTCATCTGGACTCACTTTAAAGAGAAAGTATAATACTTGTGGTGCACTAGTATCCATGGTCAGGATGAAATGATTCTGACTGTGTTGGGACATTTTGTCCTCTAAACTTCAAAGCTTGCATAAGTTCCTAAAATTACCAGTTATCTGTCCTGAGAAGGCTCAGTGGCATAGTCTGGAAAAATGCAGTACCACGTTGTAAAATGTATTCCTTTGGAAACCATATGGACATTTTTAGAATTTTGGTTGTAACGTGACAGGCTCATAAAACCTCAGATCGATCAGATGTCACAGAATGCACAATCAGTTGGCAGGATGGATTTATATTTACATACATTTACATAATTCTGCGTGGAACTGAGGCATCAAATTCCTGTCTGGAATACAGTGACATAGTAACATAGTTTATAAGTCCGAAAAAAGACATCTATCCATCCAGTTCGGCCTGTTATCCTGCAAGTTGATCCAGAGGAAGGCAAAAAAAACCTTGTGAGGTAGAAGCCAATTTTCCTCACTTTAGGGGAAAAAATTCCTTCACGATTCCAATCAGGCAATCAGAATTACTCCCTGGATCAACAACCCCCCTCTAGTAACTATAACCTGTAATATTATTACCCTCCAGAAATACATCCAGGCCCCTCTTGAACTCTTTTAGTGAACTTACCATCACCACCTCCTCAGGCAGAGAGTTCCATAGTCTTACTGCTCTTACCGTAAAGAATCCTCTTCTATGTTTGTGAACAAATCTTCTTTCCTCAAGAAGCAGAGGATGTCCCCTCGTCACAGTCCTGGGGATAAATAGATCATGGGAGAGATCTCTGTACTGACCCCTGATATATTTATACATAGTTATTAGATCTCCCCTCAGTCGTCTTTTTCTAAAGTGAATAACCCTAATTTTGATAATCTTTCTGGGTACTGTAGTCCACCCATTCTAGTTATTACTTTAGTTGCCCTCCTCTGAACCCTCTCCAGCTCTCCTATGTCTGCCTTGTTCACAGGAGCCCAGAACTGTACACAGTACGCCATGTGTGGTCTAACTAGTGATTTGTAAAGTGGCAGGACTATGTTCTCATCACGGGCATCTATGCCTCTTTTGATGCAACCCATTATCTTATTGGCCTTGGCAGCAGCTGTCTGACACTGGTTTCTACAGCTTAGTTTGTTGTTCACTAACCGGACCCCCGCCGATCTGATATTGATGACCTATCCTGAGGATAGGTCATCAATATATATATATAACTCGGAAAACCCCTTTAAGTAATGTAAATGAGTCTATTATAACTTATGTGCAATTTCTAATTAGAAAGATAGTAAGTAGACAGAAGAAAAAGACCACATGGTCCATCTAGTCTGCCCTTATGTTATTCCCTTTTTATTTTAGGATAGATATATATTTAACCCAGGTATCGTTACATTCACTTACTTTACATTATCCAACCACATCTGCTGGAAGTTTGCTCTAAGCATCTTCTACTCTTTCAGTAAGACAAGATTTCCTGACATTGCTTCTGATCTTACCTCCATCCAAATTCAGATTGTGCTCCTTGCTCTTGGGATAATTTTTTAAATACTTTCCCCCTAAACCTTATTTACACCTTTAACAGATTTACAAGTTTCTATCATTCCCTCCTTCCCTTATTTCCTCAAATCGATGCAAATGTTCTGTGGATAGGGGAAAACTTGTCAGAACCAGAATACCCCTTTAGTGTAATGACCTGCCTCACGTGTTGAAGGTTTGAACAGTTTTTGTGTGTATTTTCCCATACAGAATAGACTGCTGAGAGTTTGGGGAGCAGGATAAATGTTTAATCAGTGTAAAATATTTATTTACTGGTTCTTTGTAAGCAAGATGGCGGTTGCTCACTGGGCCTCACTGGAGAAAAATATAAACCTGTAGCTCAATCGACCCCCAGCCCACTATACAGCCTTACTATAGGCCTGATTTGTATGTAATAAGGCTGCCGTACAATGGGAGATTTATCAAAACTGGTGCTAAGGAAAAGTGACTTAGTTGCCCATAGCAACTAATCAGATTCCACCTTTCATTATTCAGAACTTTGGAAAATGAGGATCACTCTGATTGGTTGCTATGGGCAACTAAGCCAGTTTTCCTTTTTCACCGGTTTTGAAAATCTCACGAGTTTTCTTTTTTTTCTTGAATTCCATAAAAATACAATACATATAAAAGGCTGCATGTTTCATCAGACAGACAGGGGACAATATCTCTGTATTACTTCAATATATATATTGGTTGTATTGTGATTATGACTGTAATGGAGATTGTGTGACTTTAAGCTTAGGATCTGCTAATCCAGATATGTGCACAGCGCTCTGCTGTGTGTATGAGCCCAAAGGAGCCAGGGGGCTTGCATAGAAAAAGGGGTCCTGAATTGTGCAGCATATAGTTTGGCTAGTATTGTTCTTACTTATATCATATCCATGCCAATCATGCAAAAAACTACCTAAAATAACCACAAAGATCATTCCTTATAGCATATTTCATTATAAAACAATTTTTGCATTTTAAATACCCCAGTCCATGAACATTAGCATAAAACCCACAAAAATTAACGACCTGATATTCAATAACAATATAGTGCAAAGCATTCATTTTGCGCATTAGGTCAAAAATTAAGAAACAGTGACAAAACTGTAAAGCCTCGAGATATCCAGTAATTTACGGGCATCTCACAGGAAAAACTGATGTCCACTGTAGGAGCTTTTCTGCACATGCATTCTGCATAAACTGTCCTCTCTTGAATTTCTGTTCAGCAAGACGTTGCTAAAATACTACAAATCCCAGAATACTGTGGGTGAACAACCTCCTGCCTGTCCTACAGTGACCCTGGGAAATTATAGTCACCACACTGCCCAACATCGTAAGCTACAATCATAAGCTACAGAGTCTTCCTGCCAGGCACGGCTAGCAAACCAAGACCAAAAATATTTCCACAGACACATGCATCCGATTACCATATGAACCAGAGCCAACCATGACTATCTGATCTCCCCTAAGCCACAGACAGCTTTAGGCAACATCACTACATTCAGACTATAGAAGGGTTTGTGCTACATTTCTGTACTTCACATCAACTTAAACTCAATCGTCAGATACATAGATTCTTGTTGGTTTTTGATCACATATTGCTGCTACTACCACTACTACTATCTCACCTACTAGTAAGAATCATTAGGTAAGCTTGTACCATATATAGTTTTAACTAATTGCATAAATGTATATGTCTTTTTAAGACTTTTTAGCTTATTTTATACTTTTGATACTGATTCAGGAGAACATAGTACTATGTTGTAAGGCTGGAGCACAAAATCTATACATGTAGGTGTCACAATGGCCATTTTATCAGCAGCATATGTACTTTGTGTTTAAAGACATGCAAGAATTTATGTATCTGAGCAGTGAGCAGACAGACTTCAGTGATGTTTCCTAAAGCTGCCTTTGGCTTAAGGTATATGCTGTCTCAGGTACATATTTTATTCACATGCATGTCTGCAACAATGTAGGAAGTTTATACGTGTCAAAGTAATATACACATAAATGACAGGATCCAACTTTTCCCAACAGATCACTATCTAGAGCATCACACTGCCGCCACTCCCATCTTCCTCCCATAGTGCATCCCATACCGTCTTCCTCCCATAGCCCATCCTAGTGCCATGTTTTTTCTCAGTAAGTAGAAATTCAAATAAGCCTGTTTCAGTGCACAAGGAACCCGCCACAGATGGAGCCAGAGAGCTCTGAAGATTGCCATCTTATGGCACAAGATTCTGAACCTGATGAAGGGGGCCTAGTTTCCCCCGAAACACATGGTTGTCTATTTCATGTAGAAAAAAACATGATTTACTAGATCAGGCCACCTTCTTCTATTGTTACTTGGTCCATTTGTGATACTTATATGCCTGTTATAGATGCTTTTGGTGGTAGACAGGGGTCAGCATGGACACTCTTTCCAGTCTCCAGTCTGCACTTCTTCTTTGTTCTGACCTTTATATCATAGCCAGTAGTAACTTTTTAAGTAATTTAGGATGCAGTAGTTCTCCTGTGAAATGAAACCAGATAGGCTAGCCTTTGTTCCCCACACTCATTGTTAGGCCTTAGATGCCAGCGTTACCAGTACACTTGTTGACCATTGTTGGATGACTTTGGATGTTCTCCCTGTAGACGTGAAAATAGAAACAACAACATCTTATTAATTTGTGGCTCATGGAGGAACCCTCTCAGGTCAACTAAGGGTAGCAAAGGTACATCTTTGTAATGACTTCCTCAATACATCCATTGCATCTGTGTGTAACAGAGGCATAACAACCCTAACATTTTTAGTTTTATTATTAAGAATGAACATTTAATTAATTTTCTGTTACATAAACATATTCTTTGTTGATGAAGAGTTTGAAGGGGGCGGCCATCTGGCTCAGTTCCTAAGCTAAGCCAGCTTACCTATTGAACTGAGCCTGCCAGCCACCTTCATCACATTACCGACAGAGGTATTACTCTACTTGTGTCTGAACAACAGCATAAGTGCATAATATAAGTGCATAACAGCATAATAACAGCATCCTATTTCAATCCCTGTCTCATGTTTAGAGACATGAGACAGGGATTGAAATAGGATGATCTGTGCAGTTTGTTAAGTACATTAATAAGTTAAATTATTTTACATTTCAAATCAAATAAATAGATTTTTTATCTGCTGCTAGATAATCTTTTAGTGTCATGAAATGGGTTAAAAAAATCTTCCATTTGGCTTCTCTTTACTTTGTAGTGCTTTTTTCCCTAGCAGTTGTTTAGTCACATTGATTGTGATCTTGATTTAAAGTGACCAGGTTACCATTTTAATTAATTTCATAGAAAATTCTACAGGATGACTTATGTTTCTTTAATATATAGTGGATTATGATGGTGATTGCATCACCTCCATAACAAACACCCATATATTTTATCATAGTGCATGGATCTTGGCACCGGATGGGCTATTTCCAGGTTTCTTCTTTAGCCTGGGAATTTTACTAGCTTTATTTATTATTTGTTTATTACCATTTTTCCTGTTTAATTTTGACCACTCTGTCTGCAATTAGCTTACGGGAGCACTTTAAATATTTCATAATTTATCACAGCTGCTTCTAAATGTTTCATGATCTCAAATTCAGGCATGAATGTTTTAACAAGATGTTATCACTGAGGCAAGGGTCTGAAACCTCCTTCCAATCAGCTTCCTCCGCATGTGGGGTCTGAATCGGCCTTTATTTTTAGAGGTTACCCCAATAAGAAAAGTGTATTACTTGAATGGATTATGGGTCTTCATGGTATTAGATTAACTACTGTTTTCCCACAAGGCTATGAGAACACATTAGCCTTACATACAGAGTCTGGCACAGTGGGAGCGTTTGACAGGAAATAAAGCTCAGATCTCATGAGTTGGCTGATTCCGAAGCTTGATGCGCTTATCATTCTACTGGTGGCCAGGACAGAACTTAAATGAAAACATCAATTTTCAGAAGAGTTATGGTATTTGACTTTTTTAATCTACAGATAATCAGCTGAAACATTACACATGCTGCACAAATACAATTTTCTGATATTTAGTGCTTGTTTCTGCAACTCAAGATGTGCACAAATACATATTATTTTAATTAGATCAAATGATCGGTGGAGCTGATGAAGAAATGTAAACATGTGTTTGTACCAGTTCTTTGTTGAAGCAATATGTCACAAAACTGCACAAAAATCAGCAACAGCAACATGTGAGCATGTAAGAAAGGGTTAACATCATAATTTTAAGGCTACAACTCCATACTGTAGCACGTTGGATATACTACCAGCTATAGTAGCAAGTAGGGGGAAAAGTTCAATTACTTCAATTATCATGCAATTTCAGGGCATGCATCGCAACGCATGTACAATCATCATGTGTGCACCTCCAATGTGTGCACCTCTACTGTGATGAAAGCAGACCCTTACATATACCTCCCAACTTTTAAAAAGCCCAAGGAGGGACGATATTGAGGGCACACAAATATTATTTATGCTAAGCCACACCTCTAACTTTGCCCAATGTCTATCTTTACACCCAAACAGTATGCCCACCTAGAGCCCCACATAGTAGTTATACCCTCTTAGCACCTCCAGACAGTAGAATTCCTTAGTGCCCCCACAGAGTTGAATGCCCTCTTAGTGCACTCACATAGTAGTTATGCTGCCATAGTACCCAAACAGAGCAAAATGCCTTAGTGCCCCCTTACAATAGAAAGCCCTCTTAGTGCTCCACACAGTGGATATGTCCACTTAGTGTGACAATTCGGTAGAATGTCCCCTTTAGTGTCCCCTTACAGTAGAATGCCCCATTTAGTGCCTCATTACAGTACAATGCCCCCCTTAATGTCCCCTTACAGTAGAAGTCCCCTTACTAACAAGTGTCTTCCCATACAACATCTGTGATTGCTGCCCCATGAAAGATGCTCACAGTAATGAACCAGATTGTTTAAGACTGCAGAAGGAGGCGGCCAGGAAAGTCAAGCCTGATGAGGATCACTATGAGATCCTGGCCAACCTCCTTCTGCACATGAATCAGATCCCCTAATGGCATAACTAGAAAAGGCTTGGCCCCACAGCAAATTTTTAAATAGTCCCAACTCTCAAGAAACTTCCTCGCAAACCCCTCCCAAAGCTAATCAGGACCACCCATATTAGTGCCCCCACACCGTAGTTATGCCCCCTTAGTCTAACCTCACAATTGTGCTCCCCCTTTATTTCCTCACACAGTAGTACTCCGCCTAATATCAGTGAAGATTCACGGTGGTGTAAATAAAATAAAAAGTTTTCCAATGAACTAAGCACATACTGCTCTCCCCAGCAGGCATGATGTAGTGACCTAGTCGGTAGACGAGGACAAGACAGGGATGATCCTCAGCCCATGCGCTCTTTTACTCAGTCCAGCAGGCAATGTCACGGCCGTGGAATGAGGCGTGGGCCGTAATGGATAACAAACACCAATTACAGCCTAGGCCTTCTCTGGGCACACACACAGAACTCATTACTGGGGCTGTATTACACCATCAGATTATCTGACCAATTTATGTCCAATCAGACCAATAGTTGGTGTGTATAACAAAAGATCTGTGTGTGTAAACTGCCATCTGACCAATGATTGGTAAGAAATCTGTCAGATATCTGTTATATAATCTTTTGGTTTAATACAACACTTACTGTATGTGCGACTGGCAGTTGGGTGGCCCCTTCATAACTAGAGATGAGCGAATCTATTCGCCGATTCGTATTGAATCTTCAATTTTTTCAACTCCGAAGCGAATCCAGATTTTGTAAGATTCGCTTCGTATTATTCGTAAATGTTCTTCAAATTTTGAATGTACGCAACATACGCATTCTTGTGGCCCCCCAAAGCGGGAAAATGACGATACGGCCCCTCAAGAGCGGAAAAGTGAAGATACGCCCCCCTCAGAAGCAGGAAAAACCAGCCCGGCCCACCGGGAACTTTCTGTTTGCAAGTATAGGGAGTGAAGACTCCTCCCTCATTACTTCGCCCTCCACTCCAGTTCAAGCCAGCTGTGAACAAGATCCAGCCAGAGTCAGATCACAGATTAACAGGAAACAGCATGGCAAAAGAAGTCCGTCCCAAGTGGGGAGAAATGGTCTTTGGGAACGAGTTCCCGGAACCACCGCCCGCTCCAGAGATCAGAGCGTCTCAAGTCTATAAGAGAGTCTCATGGCCTCCTGACTCCATATTCGCCTTGCCCACTGGTGTGGAGGCGGCTGGTGCGGCGGAGGCGACTGGAGCGCCCAGGAGGAGAACAACACCTTCAATCTGGCAAAATCTGATTGTGCCAGCGTCGTGACGGCCCACATCCAGTCCCTATGGGAGTACAAGAATGCAGTGGAGGACTGGGTCATCCAGGTACTGGACCATTAGGCCAGGGGACCCTACAATGGAGTGGCAAAAGGGAACCGTCCTGTGGTTTTCGGTGGAGCGAATCTCTGGCTTCCTGGCGGATGACGAGGATGGCAAGGAGTACTCCGTGCACCGCAGGTCAGTGAAATGAACCTGCCCCAACACCATTACAGCCTGTACGTGGGGGATCAGGTGGAATACACCCCCATGGAATCCCTGAAAGGCCCCTTCGCTACCAGGGTTACCCTACTATCTAAGCCCCTGGTCCCAACATCACCACCTAAAGTTTGGCCGGAGGAACCACCAGGCAAAGTACCGGTGCGCTGCCTTCAGGAGTCACCAGATGGCACCCTCCGCTTCAGGGAGAAGCCACAGCCAGAGCCTCTGATGCCTGGATTGCCACCACCATCACAGTCCTTTCAGCTGGGTCAGCTGACGACTTCATCGTTTACCTTCCAGTCTACGGTGATCCACCAGTACCAACTACCCTGGAAGATGAAGCCAGCAGCAGCCAGGGGAGCTGGGGCTTCTTCCCGGGGTGCAAACTTGCTGGAACCGCTGCAGCCAGAATTCCTTACTCCTGCTGTCCCGGCAGGAGAATCCAGAAAAATAAAGACACAAGTGGCTGCAGCGCTCACCAGTGTGACCACCACCCGGACCCGGTCAAGTCCGACTTCTGGAAGAATAGGGCAGTGGAGTTCCACCATGGCAGCGAGCTTGGCCTACAGGAGGCAGGAGCGTCCTCTGATGTCTTTCAGCAGTAGCTCAAGCGAGGAGGACTTCAGGTCCCTCATCTGAGGAACCCAACTACTGGCTGAGTGATTTAAAGGACAGCTCTGGAGGACCTATGGGAGCCACACCATGGACTGCACCTGACGGGTGAGAGCTAGTTGGCACTTTTTTTGTTTAGTTTGTATTGCCCCCCCGTTTGACTCTCACCCAGATGGACATGGCTTGTCAGGACTCCCCCCTTCGGCTGAAAATTCCCAGTTGCGCCTAAGCGCACCTATTTTCCTTTTTCCCCCCTTCTCAGGTTATTTGGGAGCCCCCTTTGCAAAGAGGGTTCTCTATTTGCTGCTATTTTATACCATCTATGCGGATTAAACTTTACCTGTTTGGATTACAAAATTACCTCACGTGGATTACAATTGCATTTTGGACTGTGTTCCAGTGTTTTATTATCAAGCAGCCACGACTTGAGGAGAGACTCAAACATATATCTGAGCCTTTTATGCTTACAAATGTGAAATTGCACTCAAATGTTTGCATAATTATCTTTGCTGTATTTTAGCAATAATGTTTTTACAGGTTCAGCAATATTCAAGCACTTTAGCCCATTGTGTGTATTCTTTTTCAGGTACTGCAATGTGTCCTATTATGCACTTATTGTACGGTGTTTTTTTAGTTAATTATGTACTTAGCCAGATAGCTAGCACCTTACTTTTCTACCTCATATGGACTGTCTCTAAAGACTGTACGCCGCAGCCTCGTGCATATGACGCAATTGCGAGTCAATAGCACGCTAAGGATTCGTAAGTACTTTGTACGCTAATGCTTACGTACTTTTAACAAAGCTGACTCTATGTTCATAATTTGTGTAGGAATATTCTCAAAACAACGATTATTTTTTCACGCAAATTCGACCAAATAAATTTGTATTAAGAACGAATCTTGTCAGAAATTTGTCGATTATTTGCCAAAGCGAATTTTAGATGATTCGCTCATCTCTATTCAAAACCCAAAAAAGATACCACTCCTCCCAAAAGGAGGACATCACACCCTGGACAGTGGGTGATGATACAACACTCAGAATGGAAATCAAATTCTATATAACAGCGTCAGCCAAATTACACTAGAAATCTATAACAAATCATTGCTTTACTCACCAAACCGTGCGCCTACTTATTTAAACCCTTTCCCTGCTGCCTCCAAGAGTTTGCTATTGGATATTACTGGGAGGACGTATGAGAGAACTAAAACTCCTAGAATGTCCAGGCTGCTATTATGTAATATCAGAAGACATTACAGGGAGGAGGTATAAGAGGAGAAAACTACAACTCCCAGTATGACTAGGCTGCTATTATGTGATATAAGAGGACATTACAGGGAGAAGGAAAAAGAGGGGAGAACTAAAACTCCCAGCATTTTATTGCTGTTATGTGATATCAGAGGACATTACAGAAGGAGGTATAAGTGGAGGGAACTACAACCCCCAGCATTCCCCGGGCTCTTACATTGAATCCATGCTTCTTCACTTTCTTCTCTTTAACACAAAGCTTGGTCCCAAGATGTCCTAGGACATCATCATAAGTCCTTCACCACTTCTTTGCCTCTCCACTGCTGAGCTTTGCCCCCTTCCTGTACTTATCACATGATGGTGATATCATCACAGGTCCTTCATCACCACTTTCCTCCACTGCTGAGCTCTGCCCATCTTGCACTGATTACATGATGGTGATATCATCACAGGTCTTTCAACTCTCAGCCATTAGCAGAGCGCTCTTGCTACCTATATATAGGGCGAGGAGGACATTGCAGGACATGCAGGCAACCACCCAGGCAATGGGACAGCAGTGAAAAACATTAACTGTCCAGTTGGATCTGGGACGGTTGGGACCTATGCTTACATGTTTCTAGTCTGTATAGACTATTCTTTATTCTGCTTATTCAGGTGCCTCCTGCGTTCCTTCTCCAGGACTCCTATATTCTTGACCACTCATTCCTTCAACTTCATAAGTGTTAGCTCAGAAGAATCAAACATAGTCATTGATTTATTGTGTTCAGATGTTTTAACTATATGCACTCATTAACAAGAAATAATAATAATAATAATAATAATAATAATAATAATAATAATAATAATGCAGCCAGATAAAAATGTAAAATTGCAGCAAAACTCGGCATGCAGTCATGTCTCAGGCAGATATGTGAATAAATGCCATTCAGAACCGTATGCTCCATGCCCATCTCATCTTGTACCAAGGCTAACAGGATACTACAGTACAACCTCCTTTCAACTTATCAGTTTCCTCTAATATTGTAGTCACTTCCATATATCATCATTACATTCACACGCAGACGGTTTTATTCGATTCCAACAACTCCTTCTTGATGAGTTATTTTTTAATTTTATTTTTTTTGTTAATGAGTAGAGATGAGCGAGTAGTGAAATATTCGAAAGTTCGAAATTCGATTCGAATAGACTGCGAAATTCGACTATTCGACCGGATATCGAATCCCATTAAAGTCTATGGGAAAAAAATGCTCGCCACTTGGAAATCTCAATTCGACCACTTGGAGGTCACCAAGTCCACCCTGGAACCTCAGAAAAGGATGCCAACACTGCTGGAATGCAACTGGGACAGCAGGGGAAGCATGTCTGGGTGCATATAACGCGCCCAAGTCGCACTATTACGCCACTATCACAGCCTCTCAACAATACACTCCAAACACAATCTAACCTCTCTGTAAAGTGAGACCATACAAGGAAACCTTCTTTCCTCTACATTGCCATGGACCCCAAGCCAAACTAGACAAAAAAAAAGATGAAATTCTGCACCCCTTAAAATCACGTTGCCTATGACAACCACAGATGGCATAGGCAAGGGGGAAAGCAAATAGACCCCACCCCTAATTGTCATTGTGTGTGTGTGTGAGATGTGGTCAGACATGTCTTCTTTAAAATGTAAAAACAACTCAAACACATGCAGAAGCCTTAAAATGCCCAAATTGTTGGCGCTTGAGATGTCAGTGACCCGACCTGGCCCAGTGTCATGTCTAGCAGGTAAAGCAGTGGGGCCTCGATGGGGGAGCTTCGCGCGACTGGCCGCTGGCGGGAACAGCTTCGGCCCTGCTGGCTGTGGCCTCACTTCTCTGTCTGAACTGTCCTCTGCCTGTGGCCATCCCTCTGCCTGTGGCCATCCCTCTGCCTGTGGCCATCCCTCTGCCTGTGGACATCCCTCTGCCTGTGGACATCCCTCTGCCTGTGGACATCCCTCTGCCTGTGGACATCCCTCTGCCTCTTGCTGCCTTTTTCGGTGCTGCGCAGACCACCACCTCTCCACTGCTTTCCTCGCTGGACATCACCCCTGGCCAAGTGGGGTCGGTCATTTCGTCATCCACCAGCTCCTCTTCCACTTCCTCACTCTGCTCCTCCTCCTGCCCACTGGACATTCCAACAGCCTCCCTTGATGGCAACTGCGTCTCATCATCATCATCGCTCATGATAACAGATGCTGGCTCAGGGTCCACATCAGCAGGAGATGGCGAAAACTCCAGTGTTTGGGCATCACTACAAACAAATTCCTCTGCTAGCTCCTGGGATTCTTCCGGCACATCTGAAAAAGGACCCGAAAAGAGCTCCTGGGAGGGGTCAAGGGTGGGATGACTCTGTTGGCCAGGTGTGGAGGAAGGAGGGTCAGAGTGAGACTGTGTGGATGACTGGCTGGTGGACAACTGTGTGGAAGCGCTATCGGCTATCCATTGCACCACCTGTTCAACCTGCTCAGGCCTCAACAGCGGTGTAACCCGCCCCCTGCTTAACTGTCCCATAAAGGCAGGGATTCTGGATGAGCGGGATCCTGGCTGATCCTCACCAGCACACATTGTATCCCCACTGGCTTCAACAAGGCCCCCAACAGCATTTCCGCGCCCCCGTCCTCGTCCACGTCCACGTCCTATTCCGCTAGCCCCCCTCCGCATTTTATTTTTTTTTGTTGCAAATACAATATTTGGGTATATAATTAGGTATGTGAAATACTTTAGCAAGAGAACGCACAGTACAGTGGCCTATTAAAAGGCCTAGATATTGTATATTTCAAAGTACACAGCCGTGTACTAACTGAACAGACGGTGGGTATTTACACCAGGTATGTGAGATAATTTAACAAGAGAACGCACAGTACAGTGGCCTATTAAAATGCCTAGATATTGTATATTTCAAAGTACAAAGCCGTGTAGTAACTGAACAGACGGTGGGTATTTACACCAGGTATGTGAGATAATTTAGCAAGAGAACGCACAGTACAGTGGCCTATTAAAATGCCTAGATATTGTATATTTCAAAGTACAAAGCCGTGTAGTAACTGAACAGACGGTGGGTATTTACACCAGGTATGTGAGATAATTTAGCAAGAGAACGCACAGTACAGTGGCCTATTAAAATGCCTAGATATTGTATATTTCAAAGTACAAAGCCGTGTAGTAACTGAACAGACGGTGGGTATGTACACCAGGTATGTGAGATAATTTAACAAGAAAACGCACAGTACAGTGGCCTATTAAATGGCCTAGATATTGTATATTTCAAAGTACAAAGCCGTGTAGTAACTGAACAGACGGTGGGTATTTACACCAGGTATGTGAGATAATTTAGCAAGAGAACGCACAGTACAGTGGCCTATTAAAATGCCTAGATATTGTATATTTCAAAGTACAAAGCCGTGTAGTAACTGAACAGACGGTGGGTATGTACACCAGGTATGTGAGATAATTTAACAAGAAAACGCACAGTACAGTGGCCTATTAAATGGCCTAGATATTGTATATTTCAAAGTACAAAGCCGTGTAGTAACTGAACAGACGGTGGGTATTTACACCAGGTATGTGAGATAATTTAGCAAGAGAACGCACAGTACAGTGGCCTATTAAAATGCCTAGATATTGTATATTTCAAAGTACAAAGCCGTGTAGTAACTGAACAGACGGTGGGTATGTACACCAGGTATGTGAGATAATTTAACAAGAGAACGCACAGTACAGTGGCCTATTAAAATGCCTACATATTGTATATTTCAAAGTACACAGCCGTGTAGTAACTGAACAGACGGTGGGTATTTACACCAGGTATGTGAGATAATTTAACAAGAGAACGCACAGTACAGTGGCCTATTAAAATGCCTAGATATTGTATATTTCAAAGTACACAGCCGTGTAGTAACTGAACAGACGGTGGGTATTTACACCAGGTATGTGAGATAATTTAGCAAGAGAACGCACAGTACAGTGGCCTATTAAAATGCCTAGATATTGTATATTTCAAAGTACAAAGCCGTGTAGTAACTGAACAGACGGTGGGTATTTACACCAGGTATGTGAGATAATTTAGCAAGAGAACGCACAGTACAGTGGCCTATTAAAATGCCTAGATATTGTATATTTCAAAGTACAAAGCCGTGTAGTAACTGAACAGACGGTGGGTATTTACACCAGGTATGTGAGATAATTTAGCAAGAGAACGCACAGTACAGTGGCCTATTAAAATGCCTAGATATTGTATATTTCAAAGTACAAAGCCGTGTAGTAACTGAACAGACGGTGGGTATGTACACCAGGTATGTGAGATAATTTAACAAGAAAACGCACAGTACAGTGGCCTATTAAATGGCCTAGATATTGTATATTTCAAAGTACAAAGCCGTGTAGTAACTGAACAGACGGTGGGTATTTACACCAGGTATGTGAGATAATTTAACAAGAGAACGCACAGTACAGTGGCCTATTAAAATGCCTAGATATTGTATATTTCAAAGTACACAGCCGTGTAGTAACTGAACAGACGGTGGGTATTTACACCAGGTATGTGAGATAATTTAACAAGAGAACGCACAGTACAGTGGCCTATTAAAATGCCTAGATATTGTATATTTCAAAGTACACAGCCGTGTAGTAACTGAACAGACGGTGGGTATTAACACCAGGTATGTGAGATAATTTAGCAAGAGAACGCACAGTACAGTGGCCTATTAAAATGCCTAGATATTGTATATTTCAAAGTACAAAGCCGTGTAGTAACTGAACAGACGGTGGGTATTTACACCAGGTATGTGAGATAATTTAGCAAGAGAACGCACAGTACAGTGGCCTATTAAAATGCCTAGATATTGTATATTTCAAAGTACACAGCCGTGTACTAACTGAACAGACGGTGGGTATTTACACCAGGTATGTGAGATAATTTAGCAAGAGAACGCACAGTACAGTGGCCTATTAAAATGCCTAGATATTGTATATTTCAAAGTACAAAGCCGTGTAGTAACTGAACAGACGGTGGGTATGTACACCAGGTATGTGAGATAATTTAACAAGAAAACGCACAGTACAGTGGCCTATTAAATGGCCTAGATATTGTATATTTCAAAGTACAAAGCCGTGTAGTAACTGAACAGACGGTGGGTATTTACACCAGGTATGTGAGATAATTTAGCAAGAGAACGCACAGTACAGTGGCCTATTAAAATGCCTAGATATTGTATATTTCAAAGTACACAGCCGTGTAGTAACTGAACAGACGGTGGGTATTAACACCAGGTATGTGAGATAATTTAGCAAGAGAACGCACAGTACAGTGGCCTATTAAAATGCCTAGATATTGTATATTTCAAAGTACAAAGCCGTGTAGTAACTGAACAGACGGTGGGTATTTACACCAGGTATGTGAGATAATTTAGCAAGAGAACGCACAGTACAGTGGCCTATTAAAATGCCTAGATATTGTATATTTCAAAGTACACAGCCGTGTACTAACTGAACAGACGGTGGGTATTTACACCAGGTATGTGAGATAATTTAGCAAGAGAACGCACAGTACAGTGGCCTATTAAAATGCCTAGATATTGTATATTTCAAAGTACACAGCCGTGTAGTAACTGAACAGACGGTGGGTATTTACACCAGGTATGTGAGATAATTTAGCAAGAGAACGCACAGTACAGTGGCCTATTAAAATGCCTAGATATTGTATATTTCAAAGTACACAGCCGTGTACTAACTGAACAGACGGTGGGTATTTACACCAGGTATGTGAAATTATTTAGCAAGAGAACGCACAGTACAGTTGCCAATTAAAAGGCCTAGATATTGTATATTTCAAGGTACACAGCAGTAGTGCCAAATATAGTTTGGTATGTAGCAGAGCACCTAATACACCACTAATGCCTCTCTCTGTCCCTACTCCAGCAGCTATCCCTGAATACAGCAGCCGTTCTCTGTAAAGTCTATATTGTAGTAAAGCTATCACTGAAGTCCACTGTAGTAGCCCTGATAAGGGCTTTTATTCACGCTCCTGCCTGTCCAACAGCTAAAATCTGTCTCTCCCTTCTCCAGCCTCTGTCCCTGACTAAGTTCACGCAGCATATGCGTACGAGCAGGAAGAGCTGAGTTTTTAATATTCGAGGTCACATGGTTTTTCCAGCCAATGCATGTAGACGCTGTTTTCGCGCTGCCAGCGTGCTCAGCGTGCCTGTCATACCCCCCCTGCATGTTGATTGGTGGAAAAAGAGCGCCAGGGAAGGTGGGAGGGGAAACGAATTCTAAGTGCGCCATCGCCGTTATACTCGATTGAAATCGAGTGTGCCGAATATCGTAGTATTCGATCGAATACCAGCTCGATCGAACACTACTCGCTCATCTCTATTAATGAGTATAGTATAGACTAATATAAATACTGGAAAGTGAGTGTCATTCTGTGTGACAAGTGTCATAGATATGTCATTACCTTTAGTAGCTTAGTCATAATTTTGTCATTCAGACATTGTGGTCAGGATGGAAGTGTATAATAGCAGATGCTCCGGTAGGATTGTCTGCTTTATGTTGGAAAGTTGCTAAGCAACATATTCATGTAAGCCAAGCTATTGTCCTTTCCCTGCAAGCTGACAGTGTTATATGTCTGTGCAGAATATACTGAAAAACGCATATGATTTATTTTCCCTTTAGGGTTTTACAACGCCTAGTTTAAAGTTGTCTCACTGATAAGTTAGCTTAAGCGTCATCCATGTTTTGTTACTTTTTTAGCATCAGTTGGCTACATTTTGTGATGAAGGTTATTTGGTTAAGGAACACAGGGCTTTGTGTATCCAAACTGTATAAAAGAAAAATGTGTCCTTGTTGCCACAGCAACCAATCAATGCTTTCAAAAAATGAAATATGAACTTTAGTTGATAACAGAATCAACATCTGTGGACGTCCTTGGTCAAGTGTGATATTGCTACCCTTTTTGTTTTTTTTTAAGGTAGGGTATATTACCATTTAATGAGCACATAACAGTACCCTGCATTACCAAAATTAACAGTGCTCAAATAATATTACTATACAGTTCCTACATATTGCTACAGTTGGCACTATGATGTATGTTTAGACTGAAGACTTTTTTAAACTTGAGCTCATTGGTTAAAGTTGTGAAGTCTTTCAAGATGACATAGATGTGTATAATTACAGAGCATTTCTACTGATTTGTAATATAATGGGTTTTTTTAATATAAAAACATATTTTATAATTGTTTATGCCTAGGATTGTCATTCATGGAATGAAATATAAACCTTCCATTGGTTTTCCCTTTTCATAAAGTGATGGCATATAAACAAGAAATGCCATCACTTTCGGATCAGTGGGAGTGCAGCTGCTTGGACCCTGCTGGTGCAATGTAGAAGTGGGAGGGAGTTCCAGGGACTGCCCATGGCAGAAAACCACTCTAATACAGTTATCTTTGTATTTATGCACTTTGCAGTATGAACAATACATTTAAAGTGAAACTGTTGTTTCATTATATTTTTCATATAGTATAACGATAGGGATGTTAAACACCTTTGTAATATACTTTATGAGGGAAAGATGTTTCTTGGTATTAGAAAAAAATCTATAAGAGTCTTCTTAGAAACGCTCTAACTGAGCATTGTTAAGGGTAGTCTGTCTTCAGTGTTCTACTGAGCTCTGAAGACCCCTGTGTGTAACAAGTCAGATGGGCAGGGTCATTGGCAGTCATAGTTAGGGCACATGCCCATAGTCATGGACTGTGCTAGATACAAAAGGCAGGATGGTAGCCTCTGTATGTTACACACAGGCATCTTCAGAGCTCAGCAGATCTGAAGACTGAAGACAGACTCTCCTTAGCAATGCTCATTTAGATATTTACTAAGAAGACTCTTTATATCCTGTTTTCTAGTAGAAAGGAACATTTTTCCTAACACAAGTGTATAAAATCCTTGCCCTGGCACTGTATTAAAAATAAACTGAAATGACAGACACACTTTAAGCTCATTTTGTTTTGATGGAACTGGCGATGAATCTTTTACATTTCTTTTTTTCTACGAACGCTCCAAAATGTGAATCTAGATTGTGGCTATAGAATCACTACCTAAAAACTCCTAATTAAACCACATAGCAGTGTATTCAGCAGAAAACTAGGTCTGACATCTGTCACAGGACACAAAACTCCCATAACTTTAGGACTCACATATACTCAGCCATATTTTATATTACTGGTAATAATTGGTAATAGGAATTTGACAGATTGTAGGCAGTTGGAAACATTAGTCTTTCCCCCTCAAGCTGATGGGTCCAGACAATTAAACTGCGGTCTGGATTAGATGAGAAGCTGTGGGTCCAGGTGTTATTAAATAATTACCATAGACAGCTGAGCATCTTGAGAGGCTATTAACTTTTCCGTAACCATTAGTCTTTAAAGCTTGTTCTTGTTTCGTTGCCAGCTATAGGACCTTTATATGCATATTTTACTATTAACGTTTTTTTATCATATATTATTTTAATTTATGTTAAATAGTTGAATTTAATGGAACAATCTGACTTTTTGTCAGTAAGAAATACATAGAAAAGCTGTCTATCTGTGAAAGAAAGTGACTCTGTTCACTACACATGATGTCTAAGGCCCTGTTCACATCTCATTGGTGATGTACGCTTTGTATGCATGGCAGGGAATCTCCAAAAGTACATGCTAAATCTATCTATAAGACTCTATTAGTCCTTTTGGTCTCCATCAGACTGGAATACCACTAAAAGTAAAGTATGGACTAGGGTAGTACACCAGGGCCACTCCAAAAAACCATCCAGCATAATCCAGAAGAACTATGTATATCGTACAGTACACATTTTTATCATGGAAGTCCATGGGTTACGGATGCCACGGTATAGCATCTGTCACAGCGCCATTTTACATATGTCATCATCTTTTCCTGATAGTACGAGTAGTATGTAGTGAGGGAGGCAGTTATGGCTGCAATGCTCGGTCTTCTGCGTTGGAAAAGGTGCAGTCGGTGAGCTGCACACCCAGGAACTTCTGCCTCTGCTTCGGCATATCACACTGTGTCACCAGAATGCCTACCTACACACTCCTAACTATATTGTGACTGTGAAGCACCATCTGGCAATACACACTGACTGGACAGCCGGTGAAAGGTAGAAAACCACGTAGGCACTGAAGACAACTGCATCAGTTGTGGTGAGGGCACAGCTGCCCTCTCATGGTGTCTCTTTTGAGAGCAGGATCTCAGACAATATTTGTACTGGGATGGATGCTCTGTAACTTTGCTCCTATAGTCGACTTTAACGGGGGGGGGGGGGGGGAGTGGACAATTTGAATGTGGGCCTGTTACTATAGAGAGGGGGCTGTTGAGATGTCCTTTCCCACTATATGTCTACACACTGATTGTAAAGAGGACCTGTCACCACTCCTGACATGTCTGTTTAAGTACAGTAGCTACTTGCATTCCCCATGTAATAACAGTTTTGGATCATCTATTCTTATGGCTCTATGCTGTGCAGTTCTTCTCTTATTCCTGCTAGAAGTTTATGGATAAAAGTGCAGGTATGAGTTAGCAGTTGGGAGTGTGTCCCTGGCACTGGCAGCTCTCATTAGACAATGTCAGAATGTGCAGGATACACCCCCAGAAGGTAAACCCTATCTGTATCTTTATTTATAAATTTCTAGCAACAATAAAAACAAAAAGAATGGCACAACATGGAGTCAAAAGAAAAGATGCTCCAGAATTGTCAATTCATGTGGAATATATTTACTAAAACAGACATGTCAGGAGATGTGAGAGGTCCTCTGGCTCTTCAGTGTGGAATCCACAGCTATAATGAACATGCTTAGGATTGTACGCAGCACACTTATTATTTATAAAATCCCTCATTACATGTAATATCCGCTAGTTCTGAAAGGATTACGCCTCTGAATCTGCTCCTTAATATTGGTAGCATCCTCAGCCTGTGAGCATGGCCTTCCAGTGCATTAATAAGTATGGGTTTGCATTTGCGTTATGGAATTCTGTTATAGAGTTCCGTTATAACAGTCTGTCCTAAAATTCCATTATATTCCGTTATAACTCTGTTATAATGGAACACTACAATGAAATTCCATAACGTGAATGCAAACCCGCCCTAAGGGGGATCCTGCATGAGCCCTTTTAAGAGGCGTACCAACCAAAAGTGATAAATGTTATATTGGTGCGTGTGTTGGGAAGGGATGGGGGGGGTGAATGTGGCTGGGGGGAGTTCAAGTGGAAGGGCAGCCAAGCATCCACCCTGAGAGTCTTTGGCATTGGATTTTACCAGGCTCCATCCGGGGCCAGGAAAAACATAGAAGCATTCCACAAGTTTATCTGTCCGCCTCCACATGAAATCAGTTAGGCCTCATTCAGCTCTGTGAATGCCTTAAAACAGCTCTGAACAAACTTAATTGGGTCATGTGAATCAGCCCATAGTGTTAATGGATATTATTTTCAATCTTCTCCCTCATATGAATTTTTATTAAACTTGAGGACCCAGAACAATAGAAAATATACAAGAAAATCTTCCTGTCTTCTGAAAGATAACTTCATTTCACAAGACACGCTTTTTGTCATTCACCCTCTGCCAGTGTCCCCTGCTGCTTCTGTACAAATCATATAATGAATCCATCTGGCCATGGATCCAGGTGTTTGTCTGTGGCCATCTGTGTAAGGTTGCCCTTCTACCTGTGTGTGACCATTGGAGGTGTGACACTCTGTCGTCTGTGATGTCCTGTTTTGGAGGAGACTTTATTTTCTATTTGTCAAACTAATCCTGCTGGTAACATATGAGACACTTGATGTTCAATGACAAGTGTCAAATCTTGCATATGCATGTCCCTCGGTTTCTCCATATCAGCGAAGACTACAAGCTTCATTTCTTGACAGGAATGTTGAAATATATAGTCTGACAATCTGATCACAAAAGGATTTTGTTATAAAATATAACAAATGTTTCCAACTGCAGTCCATAATAGAAAGCATACAAATACAGCAAATTAAAGCCAACAAACTAACATTTCAAGATAATTTGTTGGGACATTTGGATCGAAAGCTACAGTTACAAATCCTACACAACATATTGCTTTCAAAATAACCAGTATCATTTAACCCTTAAAGGGACTGCCTCACCCAGCAGGACCTGTCGAAAGAAGCATATTTACCTACTTTGTGATGGTCAGGTCTAGCTCCTCGCGTCCACTACTGTTTTCCACCCTCTGGTTCCCGCATGTGAACTTCTGGCATTAATTTGGTCAGTGTGCTCTGCTGCTGCCAATGACTGGCCATAAAGGTGACGTGTCCCCTCCAACCAGTCATGCTAAAGTGACCATCCTAGCAGAGCTGCTGTCAAAATAATGCTGGCTACATCTGTACCAAAGAGACAGCAGGGAGAAGACAGCAGTGGACACAATGAACCGGACCCGAGTGTTGGAGCGCATGTAATAATGCGTGCCTCAACAGGTCCCACTGGGTGGGGTTTATTTAAAAATTGATCTGAAGTTGTACAACTCCTTTAAAAGGGCATAGACAATAAAGAGGCTTCAGGACACCAATTTTTTTTTTGTTCTTGCTCTCCTATATTTTAACTGTCATAACTTTCTACAGCATTCAACATGATCTTAGATAGAGTTATAGATGTATTATGCAGATTGTGCCAGGCATTTGGTGTCTTGCAATTAATATTTCATAAAATGAGTTTCTTTTCTCTCAACTGTAATTGTGTTCATTTTTTAAAATTATGTTTTACATTTTTATCCCATAATGGGATTATATACATGGGGGGGGCTCTCTAACCACACAACATGGTATGGGAAGAAGTTGTATCACTATGGGGGATCTCCATGATGCTTACAAAGTGACCCCCTCTTATTTGTTTCCCTTCCTCTATAGCAGGGGTAGGGAACCTCCGGCTCTCCAGCTGTTGTGAAACTACAACTCCCAGCAAGCATACTCGCTCTGCTCTTCTAAGAACTCTCATAGAAATGAATGAAGCATGCTGGGAATTGTAGTTTCACAACAGCTGGAGAGCCGGAGGTTCCCTACCCCTGCTCTATAGCATAGAAGGCTTTATACAGAGCTGATCAGAGGTCATGGGGCACATGTGTTCTATTAAAGCACAGTTTTATAACTATAGTCATGAATAATTAACCTGAAAAAAACAGGTAAAAGAAATCTGTGGTTGTCACCCAGCTTCTCCAAACAACGGGCAATTCCATCGAATTGTGCTGCAGATGACTTGTAATTCAGGTATTTTAGGGGGGTGAGTGAGACCCCTAAGCAGGTTCTGTTACCTGTTGTCACTTTTAGAAAGCAGAGCGGGAAGAAACAGATCTATATTGGAAATGGCTGAATAGCCTGACAGATAAGTACCTGCATTTACTGTTTGTTTCTTACTTTAGATGAAAATGATCTTTAATGATAGCATAAGCTTCAGTAGGAGACAATGCATTTATGGAAACATTTCTATTTCACAATGACAGCCATCAAAGGAGGAATAAGTGGTCTTCTCTTACTCAGGAGCACTGCTTGCTTACAGTTAGCGTGCCCAGTAATTATTGCACATCCATCTGATTTTCATGTCAGGTTCTAGTATAGACTACAGTATTTCCATATTATAGTAGACTGGCGGATGCTGTGAAAGGATCAGTATAATAATGTATTTTGCGGTATATCCCATTTGTGCACCGTGTATCAAGCAATAGTCCATAATGCTGTAGCAGATGCTTTTCCTACTGGACCACCATGGATCAGAAACAATTGACCAATTGACATCCAGAGATTAGGTACAATTTAAAGCACTTGATGTTACTTCAGCGGTCCAGGACCTTCGCTGCTCTTCTTCTTCTATTAGGAACGTTACTCAGTGAACACTACTATTTCTACTACTACTACTCCCCTTCTCTCCTTGCTGTGTGCAGTCACATGGCTGCTTCCAATTGCTGATCAGCTTGCTGCTATAAGACTGTGATGTTGCCAGAGCAATTAGGTTCCTAGCTTGCTAAGTTCCTGCTAAGGTCCTTGTTTTCTGTTGTCTGCCATGCATCGATCCATGTCTGTTCACCGGATTCTGACTCTCAGCTGCCCATGCTTGTTTATCATTGTGGCTCTCTGCTTTCAGCCCTGACATCGGATTCTCACAAACTCTGCCTGCCGTGACCTCAGCCTGTTACTGACTACATGTTGCCTGTTTCTTCTGTGTCTTTGACCGCTGTGGGTCATATAGCACACCAGGACTACTCCAGGAGGAAGCAGTCTGCAGTAAAGTCCAGAATCCTTGCATAGATGTTAAAGGGTGAATACCAGGGAACTGCCCTTATGTTTAGCCCAAAGTCATACTGGTTGTTTGACAAAGTTATTCCACACCCATTGCCTTAACATTGGACACCAGAAACCAGATCCCATACAATGACAGTCCTATTGGTTCCTTGTAGAAGCCATCCATGGTTGTTGTCAATAATGCATCAGAGTAATGTAGTTTGTTATGCATCTCATGTGGCAGCTATATAATAAAGATTGCTTTTACCACTAGTTCATCAGGGATAAGAGAATGCTTTTACCACTGGGCCACCAGGGATCATAAAATAGTTTCTGCTTGACACCAATGAATTAGGCACAGTTTTTACCACTGGACACCAGAAATCAGGCAAGGCTGTTACTGTTGCACCACCAGATACTATACAGAGAGAGCCATTATTTGCTTCCTTTAGAGGCAACAGCTACGCACAGCCAAAATGCGCTGAATTTATTGAATATATCAGTGGAGATTTAGAAATTCTCAGCTATTAAACCAATACTTAAATGTTGAAATATCCTTTACGTATCTATTTTGAAGTAATCACATTCACATTATAGTAATAGCAGCGCCAATGAATAAAAATAGAAGTGCAATAGCAAAACGATGATGGTTAAGAGATTCCTTGAATCCTAATGAAAATCCTGTCCTCCATTTATAATGGCTATAAAAGCCAGCCTTATTAGATAATCCTGAGTGCTCTACTTCAGAATTAAGGAGACCCTTGTGCAACTGGTACAATTATGAAGTTAATTAGAGCGGTTACATTCAAGCTGTCAAATTGTCCCATTTCCATGTAAAACACTGTGAAGGTGTTGTCCAGCAGCGACCATAACATTTCTATGTACGTTATTTTAGGTAGGGCTTTAGCACTTCTCTCACATTTCTGGATAATAAGTGGTCCTGCTGCTGGAACCGTGGGAAAATCTGTTTACTTCCCTGCGTTACTAGGCGTCGTAAACTACTCTAATAATGAGGCTTTGTACTTTTGTAGTTGTGCTGAGTACAGGGCTGGGAGCAGTAGCCGTGTTTTCTATGAGGTAATTATTGTTACCGTCATAAGCTGCAGTTACACAGATTGCACTGGAGACACTGGGCCTCTCTAAAAGTTGTGGGGGCAAATGACCAGTAGGGGGACAAAGATCTATATCCAATTATTTGGGGACAGAAACGGACGCACAATTTATCCCATCAAGGGTGTAATTATCTTTCAATTGGAAGCAACACTTTAAGGATCAGTTTCGGCCTTTGTTCTATAACACAGAATTCTAGTGCCTCGTTAATTCCTGATTAGTTCACATATCGTCAGTTACTCTGGACCTGCTCCCACTACAAGTGCTAACAACCCGCTCTCACAAGCCCTGTAAGATTCTGAACAGCACTTACTATGCAGGTTAAAGAGCCCGAGGGGAGAAGGAAACATTTGCCCTTAAAGTGACAGTACAACAAAGCAGACAAAGGCATCGGTTGTTAGTTAAACAACTTGCAGAGAGACACTCCAGGGAGATTGACTTCCTTTATACAGAAGTCTACTTTGGAATGGCTCAGGGAACAGTTATGGTATTCTCTAGATCTTTTGCAAAGGAGCATTTTGTTAAGTCATTCATGTAAGGTTTTGGTCCACTGGTACTCCGCACCTCTGCATATGTAGCACAAGAGTATTTTTCATTCAAAAATATTCATAATCATATTTCCAGGTCAGCATTAGACGGAGCATGTCTCTTCATTATTTAGGAACATTAAAGGAATAAAATATCAACTGGTTGATATCATGTGTGGACTAAGAATTTAGGTATTAGGGCAGCACCCAAGGCCTCATGACCAGAGGGGCCTCAAATCCCCTTGATCAGTTAGATCAGGCATCCCCAAACTGCGGCCGTCCAGATGCTGCAAAACTACAACTCCCAGCATGCCTGGACGGCCTACAGCTATCAACCTACAGCAGGGCATGGTGGGAGTTATAGTTTTACAACAGCTGGAGAGCCGCAGTTTGGAGATGCCTGAGTTAGATGACCTCTTGATGAAAAATAAAAGTAATAAGTGCTTCTCAAATACATTAAGTATACTAAGGCTGTAGTGGGTGATAAAGGGCCCATGAGCTTTAATGACCTAGATGACTGTCAGCCTGCTCCTGGTTTACATAGCAAAATGTGATATTAGAACTGGATGATTAATTCATTGATGACCTTTTTATTTGATACTGATACATAGAAAGTTGACGATGAGAATATTACTTTCAGACTATTTCTGGCCATAGATTCAGAGAAAAATGCCAAAATCAGATGAGCATCAATTACCTACTCATTATCAGAACATCTATCCGAGTTGAAGCTTACCACAATTTAGAAAATAATCATCTCTCAAATGTACAAACTACTCCCCAAGGAAATAATAGACCTCCATGCAACATGATGCAATTTGAGAAGAGAATTTCATTTTTTTTCCACATAGAGAGAAGAATAAAAGACAAAAGGTAAAAACCAGATTCAGAACTGAAACATAGCCCTACGCAGTAAGATTTTACCGTTATTCTTCTGCAGCTTCATGATGCTACAACTAAGGGGAAAACTGATGCACAACTGAGCAGCCATGTCAATAGGCATGTTACTAGTTACTAGTCTGATAGGAGGCAATGGAGTTACGTGTTTCTGTGGTATGCGTCACGTGCATTACTTTCTATGAGCTCCATATACAGTAGCTAAACAATATTTGCTAACTGTCCGAAAACTTACAAAGTAAGGTCACAAATCACAATCCTCATATAAAGCAGGTTACAGGACGTGGCACCCCCTTCGTAATCCCCTTCGTGTATATATATATATATATATATACACAGTGCCTTGCGAAAGTATTCGGCCCCCTGGAACTTTTCAACCTTTTGAAACATTTCGGCTCCAAACTAAAAGATATAACATTTTAAATTTTTGGTGAAGAATCAACTAGTGGGTCACAATTGTGAAGTGGAATGAAATTTATTGGATCATTTAAACTTTTTTTGTAATAATAAAACTGAAAAATGGGGCGTGCAAAATTATTCGGCCCCCTTGCATTAATACTTTGTTGCGCCACCTTTTGCTGCGATTACAGCTGCAAGTCGCTTGGGGTATGTCTCTATCAGTTTTGCACATCTAGAGACTGAAATTCTTGCCCATTCTTCCTTGCAAAACAGCTCGAGCTCTTTGAGGTTGGATGGAGAGCATTTGTGAACAGCAGTTTTCAGCTCTTTCCACAAATTCTCAATTGGATTCAGGTCTGGACTTTGACTTGGTCATTCTAAGACCTGGATACGTTTATTTTTGAACCATTCCATTGTAGATTTTGCTTTATGTTTGGGATCATTGTCTTGTTGGAAGATAAATCTCCGTCCTAGTCTCAGGTCTTTTTTAGACTCCAACAGGTTTTCATCCAGAATGGTCCTGTATTTGGCTCCATCCATCTTCCCATCAATTTTAACCATCTTCCCTGTCCCTGCTGATGAAAAGCAGGCCCAAACCATGATGCTGCCACCACCATGTTTGACAGTGGGGATGGTGTGTTCAGGGTGATGAGCTGTGTTGCTTTTACGCCAAACGTATCGTTTTGCATTGTTTACAAAAAGTTTGATTTTGGTTTCATCTGACCAGAGCTCCTTCTTCCACATGTTTGGTGTATCTCCTAGGTGGCTTGTGGCAAACTGTAAACAAGACTTTTTATGGAAATCTTTGAGCCATAAAGGCCAGATTTGTGAAGTGATCGACTGATTGTTGTCCTATGGACAGACTCTCCCACCTCAGCTGTAGATCTCTGCAGTTCATCCAGAGTGATCATGGGCCTCTTGGCTGCATCTCTGATCAGTCTTCTCCTTGTTTGAGATGAAAGTTTAGAGGGACGGCCGGGTCTTGGTAGATTTGCAGTGGTCTGATACTCCTTCCATTTCAATATGATCGCTTGCACAGTGCTCCTTGGGATGTTTAAAGCTTGGGAAATCTTTTGGTATCCAAATCCGGCTTTAAACTTCTCCACAACAGTATCACGGACCTGCCTGGTGTGTTCCTTGGTCTTCATGATGCAGAACCCTGAGACTATCACAGAGCAGGTGCATTTATACAGAGACTTGATTACACACAGGTGGATTCTACTTATCTTCATCAGTAATTTAGGACAACATTGGATCATTCAGAGATCCTCAATAAACTTCTGGAGTGAGTTTTCTGAACTGAAAGTAAATGGGCCGAATAATTTTGCACGCCCCACTTTTTAGTTTTATTATTACAAAAAAAGTTTAAATGATTTAATAAATTTCGTTCCACTTCACAATTGTGACCCACTTGTTGTTGATTCTTCACCAAAAATGTAAAATGTTATATCTTTTTGTTTGAACTTTTTCCAACACGATTTCCAACACCCAATGAAGGTTATGCGGATTACTAGAAATCAACTTAGTGAGCAAAAACCATTAAAAGTTCAGTTTTAGTAATTTTGATTAAAACGTATACGTAATAGTACTACCACATGTCTGTGAATTTACAAAAGAAAATATACAAAGCAGTGACAATTGGGCGATTCAGGAAAGGGAGGTGGGGGGGGGGGGATGTCTGGCCCTACAATGGCCCTGATCTTGGCTCAGCCCAGGGGAGCACCTGGATGGTAGGTGACCCCTGTCCCCGTCCCTAAACCTGTATAGCCCTAACTGTCCCAAAAACCACATGAAAGAAACAGGAAAATTATGCCCGTAATTCAAATCCCGACGCGTTTCCCCTGGCGATAAAGCAGGTTCCTCAAGGGATATATATTAGTGGGCTAGATAAGTGTAAAAAGATGCAAATTTGATACTAGTACAGGACGGAGTACGGTCCAGTACAGTACGGACTAGTATTATAAGATCCACCAAATTCTGATTGATACCAAAGAGCGTCCGAAAGAGGATATTGGCAAACACCATAATACAACTTAGATATCAGTAGAATATATTATAATATACAAATAAGTCAATATTATCAATCTGATGATGTTGTGACTGGCAGCAGACACTGTATTGTGTTCCAATATATACCAAATAATACAATGGTGAACCAAGGAGCACACTAGACTATTATGATGAAATGTTGAATATTTAGTGAATAAGCCCCAAAAACTGATATACAAAATTCACTGCCATATATGTATATATACACACAAATTTGCTGCAGTCCTAGAAAGATATTTGAGCACCCAATTTCACCCATTCAAAGGCGATACATACAACTTAGAAGACAAGGTGGCCTTTTGGCCGCTCACAATTGTAGGGTGTCCATGCCCATATACCCCAGGACGTGGAGACATGGAGACCCTACAATTATGAGCGGCCAAAAGGCCACCTTGTCTTCTATATTTTAAGCTGTACTAGTATCAAATTTGTATCTTTTTACACTTATCTAGCCCACTAATATATATCCCTTGAGAAACCTGCTTTATCGCCAGGGGAAACGCGTCGTTTCATGTGGTTTTTGGGACAGTTAGGGCTATACAGGTTTAGGGATGGGGACAGGGGTCACCTACCATCCAGGTGCTCCCCTGGGCTGAGCCGAGATCAGGGCCATTGTAGGGCCACACTCCTCCCCCCACCCCTCACCTCCCTTTCCCGAATCGCCCAATTGTCACTGCTTTGTATATTTTCTTTTGTAAATTCACAGACACTTGGTAGTACTATTACGTATAAGTTTTAATCAAAATTATTAAAAGTGATGTTTTAATGGTTTTTGCTCACTAAGTTGATCTTTTTGTTTGAAGCCTGAAATGTGGCAAAAGGTTGAAAAGTTCCAGGGGGCCGAATACTTTTGCAAGGCATTGTATATATATATATATATGTATATGTATATGTGTATATCAAAACACCAGGGTGTCCAGGATGGCAGCCTTAGTTGAAATACTCATCTCCTGGTCTTCCTCTAATGACTAAAAATCACTGCAGTAGGGGAGAGATTGATATTAGAAATGTGTTTGGGTGCATCTCCTCTAATAGCATTTGGACATGAATTAAAAACAGTAATAATCATAATAAATTCATGGAGGCTTCAAGACATTTTGGTGCCAGAAGAACTGTGATAATGTTTAAAATAGAATCATTATAAATATTTAAGATGCTATACCTCCACACATTGCAAAAACCTGACTGCAGAGCATTCTACAGAGAATATTGGATTAAAAGTGAACATTTCTGGACTTCAAGTTTCGTTCTCTTATCTGGAAATGATAGGCTGCAGAACATTGCTGTCTGTGGCCCATACATGAATTTCTGTCTAATGTCCCAGTTATCACAGTCAGGGTTCTTTTCCGACATGCAATATTTTTGGAACTGTGCTCCTGATTGTGGAAAGGTTAATGGATATACTTCAACTCAGTATTAATCTCTGACCTATCATCATTGGGCACCATAACATGGCTTTCCCTAACTGCTGGATGTAATAGGACAGACGTGGACTTGTATAAACAGACAGTATAAACAGGGTATAAGCTCTACTTATGACAGTGCTGGCTGCATGTGCCTAATACGTGACAGATGTTTAGATACCCAGAACCCCCATTCACACACTAAAATGAACATTCATGTTGACCCTTTCCTGATGTCTTAGAATTTCTATTTAGCAGTTTCAGTCTCCTTTTAGGAGACACATGCTTCTCTGTGGATAGGCAAAGCTTTCATACACACTTGAAAATATTCCATTATGGGATGAATGACTTCTCTCTTTATTTACTATGAGTACATGATAATAAATCTAATGGCATGCATCAGGCCAAGCATCAGATCCTAAGTTCTGTTTGTAAATCCACTGACTACATCAGGGCTGGCCAACCTGAGGCTCTCCAGCTGTTGTAAAACTACAACTCCCACCATGCCCTGCTGTAGGATGATAGCTGTAGGCAGACTGGGCATGCTGGGAGTTGTAGTTTTGCAACAGCTGGAGAGCCGCAGGTTGGCCAGCAATGGACTACATGGTACTGCAAAAAAAAACAAGAGTAACCTGTATATTTCACACAAAAAAAGATTTTGTCCAGTGATGAAGCTCCTAGTGCACAGTTATTTGAGGGGTAATATGACATGCAGGTAGTACCATAAGAAAAGACAAACTTAGTCAAGAGAGAAGTATAGAGTAAGGTCACATCTAAAAGAGGTCACCTCGCTGAGGTGGATGGGCACAAATGAGTATGATGAAAATATATTTGCTAAGTACAATTCATTTATATATTAGTACGACTAACAGATATATTCAATGTTTGCAGAGTGTTTACCAAGATGGTCCCGGGAATTATCTGATCGTTTGCATGAAAAAAAAAAAAAACACTCTCTCTGATGAAGTAGCATACACAGAAGAAGGGGCCCATAGCACAAATTAAACTGAGCCCTCCATTAACATGTCACACATCAAGACTTTTGAGCCAATTGCCCACCCTTTGTTTGCTACAGGGGTGTTGCTAGGGACTTAAAACATCAGGGGCACGAGCCCAAGGCATATGTCTACCCGAAGACCCCCCCCCAAAAAAAACTGAGCTCCTCCACTCAGTCTATATGCACAGCTCCTCCACCCACAGTATACCGTATATGCACAGTTCCTCCACCCACAGTATACGGTATATATGCACAGCTCCTCCACCCACAGTATACGGTATATATGCACAGCTCCTCCACCCACAGTATACGGTATATATGTACATCTCCTCCACCCACAGTATACGGTATATGCACAGCTCCTCCACCCACAGTATATATGCACATCTCCTCCACCCACAGTATATAGTATATATGTACAGCTTCTCCACCCACAGTATCAGGGCCTACGTTAGGGGGGGGCAAACAGGACAATTGCCCAGGGCCCCCTTTCCCAGAGGGGGCCCCCTGCTGTTAGGATTTTTTTTTTTAATTTAGTTTTTATTTCCTAAGGTGCTGCAGCGTTCCCCCCCTTCCTCCTTGCACAGTCTCCCCCTCTCCCTATCTTACCTCCACAACATTAGATCCTGCTGCCAAAGTCCGGCATCAGGACGTTCTGTGTGGGCGGAGCTAACATAGCTCCGCCCCCCATCCTTTGCTCCAGGCTGCAAGGCCCAAACCATGCTGGGATGACTGGGCCTTCAACTGCATCGGCCCCCCAGACCTCAGCTTCTGAACTGCAGGGGGCTTCCAGGACCCTGCCTGTTCTCTCTCCAGCAGGTAAGTCCATCCAGAAAGTGTAGGTGGAAGAGGGGGGTGCAGGGCTGCTTGGGTCACACCACTCTTATTGTAACAGCCCTGCACTAACCTCATGTACTGATGGTCACTGATCTCCCTTGAGCCCCCTCTGTGAGCTCTGTCATCTTCCTGCACTCCCTCTGTCAGCTCCCTGCGTCCCCTCTGTCAGCCCCCTCTGTGAGCTCTGTCATCTCCCTGAACTCCCTCTGTCAGCCCCCTGCGCCCCCTCTGTTAGCCCCCTCTGTGAGCTCTGTCATACCCCTGCACGCCCTCTATCAGCTCCCCGCGCACCTCTGTCACCTCCCTGCGCCCCCCTGTGTCACCTCCCTGTGCCCCCTCTGTCACCTCCCTGCGCCCCCTCTGTCACCTCCCTGCGCCCCCTGTGTCACCTCCCTGTGCCCCCTCTGTCACCTCCCTGCGCCCCCTCTGTCACCTCCCTGCGCCCCCTCTGTCACCTCCCTGCTCCCCCTCTGTCAGCCCCCTGCGCCCCCTCTATCACCACCTTGCGCATCCTCTGTGAGATCCCAGTGCCCCCTCTGTCATCTCCCTACGCCCCCTCTGTCATCTCCCTGCGCCCCCTCTGTCACCTCCCTGTGCCTCCTCTGTGAGATCCCAGTGCCCCCTCTTTCAGCCCCCCGTGCCCCCTCTGTCAGCTCCCCGCGCCCCTCTGTCAGCCCCCCACGCCTCCTCTGTGAGATCCCAGTGCCCCCTCTGTCACCCCCGCGCCCCCTCTGTCAGCCCCCCGCGCTCCCCCACGCCCCCTCTGTCAGCCCCCGCACCCCCTCAGTCAGCCCCGCGCCCTCTCAGTCAGTCCCCCGCGCCCCCTCAGTCAGCCCCCCGCGCCTCCTCTGTCACCTCCCTGCGCCTCCTCTGTGAGATCCCAGTGCCCCCTCTGTGCGCGCTTCCTGTGTGAATTGTGTGTGCTCCCTGTGCCTCCTGTGTCCCCTCTGCTCCCAGTGTGTACCCCCTCTGTGAGCTGTGTGTGAGCTCCCTGTGACTCCAGTATGACCTAGGTCTGCAGCACTTTTAGGACACCGCCATACGGCGTGTTTGTGACGTGGCCGCGCTTCTTTCAATTACCTCATGGCTGTCTGGGCCATAAGGAGTTCTAGTTAAACTAATGAAGACAACATTGTTTAGGTGGTCTGAATTGTTAATTGGGGGTGGGGGGGAGTATAGATTAAGAATCTGAGGTATAAATTAGCAGTGTCTTTTTTTTCAGTACTTGGGGGGAGCAGACCAGGGCTGCTAATCTGTAAAGCTATGTCACACATAACAGTGTCATCCACATATCCCCCATAACAGTGTCATTCACAGCTCCCCCATAATAGTGTGCCATCCACAGATCCCCCATACAGTGTCCTCCACAGATCCCCCATAACAGTGTCCTCCACAGATCCTCATAACAGTGTCATCCACAGATCCCCCCATAACAGTGTGTCATCCACAGATCCCCCCCATAACAGTGTCACCCAGAGATCCCCATAACAGTGTCATCCACAGATCCCCCATAACAGTGTCATCCACAGATCCCCCATAACAGTGTCATCCACAGATCCCCATAACAGTGTCATCCACAGATCCCCATAACAGTGTCATCCACAGATCCCCCATAACAGTGCCAGCCATAGATCCCCCCATAACAGTGTCCACCACAGATCCTCATAACAGTGTCATCCACAGATCCCCCCCATAACAGTGTGTCATCCACAGATCCCCCCATAACAGTGTCACCCAGAGATCCCCATAACAGTGTCATCCACAGATCCCCCATAAGTGTCATCCACAGATCCCCCATAAGTGTCATCCACAGATCCCCCATAAGTGTCATCCACAGATCCCCCATAACAGTGTCATCCACAGATCCCCCATAACAGTGTCATCCACAGATCCCCATAACAGTGTCATCCACAGATCCCCCATAATAGTGCCAGCTATAGATCCCCCCATAACAGTGTCATCCACAGATCCCCCATAACAGTGTCATCCACAGATCCCCCATAACAGTGTCATCCACAGATCCCCCATAACAGTGTCATCCACAGATCCCCATAACACTGTGCCAGCCACAGATCCTCCATAACAGTGCCAGCCATAGATCCCCCCATAACAGTGTCATCCACAGATCCCCCATAACATTGTGCCAGCCACAGATCCCCCATAACAGTGCCAGCCATAGATCCCCCCCATAACAGTGTCATCCACAGATCCCCCATAACAGTGTCATCCACAGATCCCCCATAACAGTGTCATCCACAGATCCCCCATAACAGTGTCATCCACAGATCCCCATAACACTGTGCCAGCCACAGATCCTCCATAACAGTGCCAGCCATAGATCCCCCCATAACAGTGTCATCCACAGATCCCCCATAACATTGTGCCAGCCACAGATCCCCCATAACAGTGCCAGCCATAGATCCCCCCATAACAGTGTCATCCACAGATCCCCCATAACAGTGTCATCCACAGATCCTCCATAATAGTTCATTGCTTTGGAATTGCCAGTGATCAGCCACTCATCATAACATAATGGAGGATGACTGTACATGCACATTGTGCTCTCCCTTCATTTCAGGGCCCGGATGGGCCGACCCTTTTTTTTCTGCTTGTGGTTTTTTAAACTGCACCATGAAAAAAAGAAGTGCCCTGTCCATTCTTCATGCGGGTTCTATGTCCAGAATTCCCTTTAAAAATGAGCATTAATGAAAATTCACAGCAAAACTGCATCAAAAAGTGTTATATAAAAGGCATCAGAAAAAAATACATCCAAAAAAACCTGATGCGGATTCTGCATTAGGTTTTTTTTAAGCACAGAAAAGACTCTGTGTGAACAAACCCAAAGAGGCTGCAGGATCAGCAGCTTACAGTGGAAAGGCTAAAGAGATATAATATGGCAGTCTACAATCAGTGCGGTGGTTTAACCGCTGTTTGTGCCTACAAAATCCTATCGGACTTCTGGTCCAATATTTCAGGATTTAGGGCCCCACTTTCAATTTTGCCCAGGGCCACACTTTGTCTAAAACCAGCCCTGCACCGTATAAATGATCAGCTCCTCCACCCACAGTATAAATGATCAGATCCTCCACCCACAGTATATAGTATATACAGTATGTACAGCTTCTCCACCCACAGTATACAGTATATATGCACAGCTCCTCCACCCACAGAATAAATGATCAGCTCCTCCACCCACAGTAGACACTATATGTACAGCTCCTAGAAGCAGTTTATAGTGTGTAACACACAGATGGGCCCATAAACAGACATGGATAAAGGTGGACTTACATGTAGCTTCCCTGCATTGTTTGCACTTCTCTGTGCTTCTTCGCCATGGCACTGGTTGCTTCTGGGCCGGATCCATTTGTGAGATCCGTCCAGGCTCTCACAAACGGATCCGTCCTGATAATACAACCGTCTGCATCCGTTCTGAACGGATCCGTTTGTTTTATCTTTTACATAGCAAAGACGGATCCGTCTTGAACTCCATTGAAAGTCAATGGAGGACGGATCCGTTTTCTATTGTGTCAGACAAAACGGATCCGTCCCCATTGACTTACATTGTGAGTCATGATGGATCCGTTTGCATCAGTTTCTTCATGCGGACACCAAAATGCAGCAAGCAGCGTTTTAGTGTCCGCCTCCAAAACGGAATGGAGACTGAGCTGAAGCAAACTGAAGCAAAACTGATGCATTCTGAACGGATTCTTTTCCATTCAGAATGCATTAGGACAAAACTGATCAGTTCAGGACCGTTTGTGAGAGCCTGTGACGGAACTCACAAACGGATCCTGCAAATGCAAGTGTGAAAGTAGCCTTACTGTTACCAGCAGGGGTGAGGACAGGACACAGCAGCTCTGTGATCTGCTAGTCCTGTCTGGGATGCGGTGCTCAGCTGCCAGGCCTGCTTAAGGGCCCGGGAAAACTACAGCATACCTCCCAATTTTTGAAAACTGCAAAGAGGGACAATGTGTGCGGCGCACATCACGGCTGTTTTTTTCATACTAGGCCACACCTCTAACTCCGCCCAAAGCATGATTACTAGAGCCCCTGCGGCAATTTTTTTCTTGCACTTCATTGTCCATATAAATATTAGCACATAAATCATCAAATTATAGATATTTTAAGGTCCAAATTGCACCAAATAATAAAGTTCTGGTCTAATTTATAGGTAGAAACCATACAGACACTTTAGTAAGGAGCAATTTAGTAAATTTTTTAATGCACATTTATGAATTAATTCCCCAGGTCAAAAAGAGGGACATTTAAGGATAAAAGAGGGACAGAGGGACATGGGTCAAAAAGAGGGACTGTCCCTCCAAAAGAGGGACACTTGGGAGGTATGCTACAGGACGGTCTCCATAGACTTATCTTGAGCCACCAGTGCGGGGCTGCTGGCTCATTTCCCTACACTTTAGGGAATTATACTACTGGCTGCCTCTGGCTAAACTCATATGGAGCAGCCCAACAGCTCCACACTGGTGGCTCAGTGCAGAGCAAAAGACCTCTACTGGCCAGAGGTTCGGGGACAAATGCTTAAATGTTTCTGTTCTTTTCCTCTACCACATGAACAAAGTGATTTCTGGATCCACAATGCTCATGTTCTTATACTTAGTATAACATAAGGAAAGATCTTTATGTTGATCACAAAGAACAGTAATATTAATATCCAGGCCGAGATGGGAAGAAATATTGATGCAGTTTAGAGATAAGTATATATCAAGCTGTTCCCATGTTTGAAAAAGCATTCAATGTATTTTGGCCAAATGGCAAATGAAAGGTATTTGTACCATAGAAACTGACTGTTCTAGTTCTACCAGCTTATTTTAGGATAATAAAGATGTACAGGCAAAGGGATCAATGAAATTACAGCTGCGCGTTATTAAACGGGTTGTGTCCCCTCACACATATCGCCAGTATATGTGACCAGATATCTTATGATGGTGCTCTTTCATTTCCTTAAGTTCAGAAAATAGCCAAGCGAGCGCGCTCAGCTATCTTCAGTAATCCCATAGATCGAATGCCAGTGCTTGGCGATTTTCAGAACTCCCATACAAAATGAATGAAGGGCGGCCGAACATACGCGGTGTGCTCTTGCTCACTTTGAGGGCTCCATTCTAGAGATCAGCACAGGTTCCATAGGTGGGACCCACAACTATCCTAACTATATACCACCAATATCTGAGGTGAGACAACCCCTTTAAGAATAAATTGCCCCAACTAAGTTGTTTTTTTTTTCTTTTTAACTATTGCAGTTACTTTTTCTGTGTCACTATTGCCCCATATCTCTAAGCCCTAAAGGTAAATATACTTATTTTAATGTTTTTTATTTTTATGATTTGAGCTAAAGATTTTGTGTAAATTATTTGAATAAATATTTCTTTCTACATTTAAATTAGCTAAGGGGTTGTTCACATATCAGTTATTTGATCAGTTATTTCCATCAGTTATTGTGAGCCAAAACCAGGTGCGGGTCAAAAACACCAAATAGGTTCAGATCTTTTCATTATATCTGATCACTGTTTAGTGTCCACTCATGGTTTTGGCTCACAATAACTGATGGAAATAACTGATCAAGTAACTGATATGTAACAACCCCTATGTTATGAATAATATATGAAAACTTAAAGGGGTCATCACATGATTAATGTAAAAAATTAAAATCCAATATTATATAGTACATGTCAGTCTTTTTCTAACAATCTTAGAGCCAGCCCTGTACCTCACATGGGTTCACAGATATTGCCAATCATTGCTCCAATTGCTCTGCTAGATTTATTTCAAGCTGGTACTTAGGGGTGTGCACTTCCAAGGTGCGTGTCCTTTCTGCTGCAGCTGACGGCACTTGAAGAATGGAACTGAGCAAGTGCTTCCATCTCATTGAGCAGGACAGAGAAATTAGAAAAAGAGCAAACAGCAGGTGACACTATGCAGATGCCAGCGAATAACTTGGTGACTACACTAAATATTTCATTACATGCAATTACAAAAATATTCAGATCCAGGTGCTGGTTTGAAAAATGTAGAATATTTTTGGTAAGAGAACCTCTTTAGGGCCCCTTACACTGGCCAATGATGAGAACTAATGTTTGTAGGAATATTAGGCTAGTTTCACACCTGCGGCATCGGACTCCGGCAGGCTGTTCCGGCTGGTCAGCAGCACATATCTTTATGTACATGGCATATGCTGCCGATGCAAAGTGAAGTATATGCAAATAGAATGATCGTAGCAGGAATCTATTTGTGAAGTTATATAACTGATATCTATTAATATCATTTATAGCTATGTGTTTGCAAAATATGAACTAGGCCCTACTGAACTATACAGCAGAATCCTACCTGATTAGATCACTATTTTCTTTCCAGAAACAACTTTAAAACGTAAAAAAAACGGATTTACAAATATTTAAAACTTGCCTAGGTGATAAGTGGAGATTCTCGCTTCAAAGTAATGCAGCATCAAAAAATTATATATTTTAAATCAAGTTTGTTTTTTACTGTAAATAATAAATTGACGCATAGTTTGAAGAAGTTTGAAAATAGCTCTATTTGCTACAACAGAAAATCTCATGCCAGAGTAATAACATCCAGCAAAATAAACGCAGTCAATAGATTCTCATACCTGAACATTCATATACTTACTACTATAGATACTATTATAGACGTTCCGAAGGACACAAAAGCAAGAGACTTTTATTATGTTCAGACCAGATGCACCAGACCTGGGGAGTTATTCTGGTCAATCCAAGGCAGCCAGGAACTTATCCATAATATCTCATTGAAGGGACAAAAAGGGGTGCACCACCAATGAGGCCAGGTGAGGTGATCGCCTCAGGCAGAACCAGGTGGGGTCAAGAGAGGGGCAGCCAAAGGGCCATGGGCTGAAGGGAAGGGGTTAGGTTAAGAAATTGGCATTGGGGAGGGAACGCCATTTCAGTTTTCACCTCAGGAAGCAGAAAGGCTAGGTGCAACCTTGGGGACAAATAATTTTCATAGACCTCCATTTTGTTAATTCTGTCTTTTACCTATAAAAAGGTTTTCCAAATGCCTGTAATTTGTATTCTGATTAGCATGTGGATAATCTGGTCAAGTTTATGCTGTTAATTACATAACCTAGGGGAGTCTGTCCTCTAGAGATAAGACTGAATGAGATTGCAGGTCATTTTCCCAATGGTAGTGGTAACTATGTTTGACCACATTTTTGAAGCAATGTGATATGGAAATGTGAACACACCTACTTGCAGTCCTAAAGGCTAAGTGGAGAAGAAGATCAGTAATACTTCTGGATTCTCAATGGGATTAAGAAAGTGTGGTGGTGGATTTTTATAGAGGTTTCAGTAAGTGAGAACCAATGTCATTAGATATGAAGGTATTACAATGTCACCAAGAAGGGAGAGAAAGTTACCCCTAGGTCTTCTTCCCACTGGAGCATAATTTTCTAGCTCACTTTTCAGTTTCCTATGTAGACTAGGGCAGGACCAGCAGAGTCATCTTACTATTATCAAAGGTCAGGAAATTACGTTTTATCGTACCTAGATAATACAGGATCGCTAAGATCAGGAAGGAGGCTACAAAACAGATTGTAATCCCCAAAATAAAGAGGCCATAATGCTAGCAAATTGCAGATAATGATTAACCCCCAACCCAGTGCAGCTCAGTTACAGACTTTGCCCCATTCATCATGCCGGGTTGGGAGCCGTGCTGTGGGCTGACGGCCAACTATGTCATGGTCTCTTAATGCTAGGGACCAGTGAACGTCCCAGTGATCAGAAACCCACCAGTCAGTGAAACAGGGCATATTCTATCAATGTGCCATTTGTCATACCTTACTATGGTTGGAAAAAAATATTTTAAAAACACACAATTCATAAATTAAAAGGATAAAAATAATCAGGAAGGCACCCAAGAAGACTATTCAGGAATATATCTCATAAATCTTTATAGATTTCAAATGTAGTTGAACCACCTTTAAGTGTCAGTTTACACTTATCCTATTATTCCAGGTGCATTATGGGTCTGAAACCTGGGAAAATAAACATGTAAGTTAAAGATTTCCAGTAGCAAAACCTGGGTTATCCTGTGAAAACAGAGATATTATTGAGCCTAATGTAGTATAATATTATTACAATTATAAATTATATTATTATAAAATCCCCTAGGATTTAGCTCCGGTGAAGAAATGTTTGTCGTTAAAATAAATGAATTATTCGACGTACATCAATCAGAAATCTGGGTTACTAGCTCATTGCAGCATCAAAAATGAATTTCTACATGCAGCATCATTCTGTTGTACCATGGGACCATGTCACCTTGCCATAACGACACCATCCATTGAGACTAATTGACTCACCCGCTACTGGCAAAGTCTACACAAAAAGAATATAAATACATGTTGATGTCTAGTCCCAGTGGGGGAAAAGCCAATAATTTACTGCGTCTCCTGAGACCTGCCTCTGAGATAAGTGGTTTGCTCGTAGTAGCAACCCATTACCTTGAAGGTGACATTGACTTTATCAAGGTCACACAGACCCACAATAGAACAGATAATTTATGGAAAAATTGAAAAAGCTAGAAATACAGTACTTAATACTAGTGTTGAGCGAACATGTTCGGCCGAATACACTATTCGGCAGAACATGGCGGTGCTCGGGTCCACGCGGTATTCGGCCGAATACCGCGTGTGCTTGAGCGCCATGCTTGAGTCCCCTCCCTGCATGCTAATTAGCCAATTAGCGTACTGGGAGGTATGGCATTCAGTGTAATGCTAGTAGCCATGTTATCTACTGGCATTACACTGATTAGGTGGCCGGGAACGCGTCATCGGATGCTATAAAGCACCCGGTGACATGTGACCCGGCCAGTGTTAGACAGGGAGAGCTGCAGCAAGGAGGGACATACACTGTAGGGAGAGAAGAACGCTAGGCAGGGATAGAAATAGCCCAAAAAAGACCCAGAAGCCCTTGTAAGGGCTATTATATCTGTCACAAACCTTTCTTTACTGATATTTGAGAACTTTAAAGGTGGTGAAAATAGCACTAGGTGGCCTACCCTTAATGGCACATGTGTTGCTGCTGCTGCATGCTGTAGGACACTCTCTGTATACTA
Organism: Rhinella marina; assembly: GCA_900303285.1. Lineage (NCBI taxonomy): Eukaryota > Metazoa > Chordata > Amphibia > Anura > Bufonidae > Rhinella > Rhinella marina. The sequence continues at coordinate 72,235 of ONZH01024618.1, forward strand.
TATACCTGACATACTTTGCTATAATTTCTGCTGTTAAGCCCGCAGTACTTCTTTTGTGTTTTGCTTTATAACATTTGCGTATTGATAGAATTTCTATACGCAGGGTTACCATCATTGTTCAAACGTCCATTGGGAAATATGTTTTTTTGTAATTTTTTTGGGTGGCAAAAAAAAACCCAGGTGTGCCCTGTCAGTAACGCTAGGTGCACAGCGTATTACAACCGTTCAAAAGTCTCTGTAGCTGACATCCGTATTTAATACCGTTCATTTAGGCCGCAGTTTCTCATTTGCTGCTGCAGTTAATTTTCCCTTGGAGGGAAATAAACAGTAGGGATAGTATTTGGGTAGGTAGAAAGATTGGCGCTGTTCCAAAAAGACCAACGTCCATTGTGAAATACGTTTTTTTTTTTTTTTTTTTGGGTGGCAAAAAAAAACCCAGGTGTGCTCTGCCAGTAACGTTAGGTGCACAGTGTATTACAATCGTTCAAAAGTCTCTGTAGCTGACATCCGTATTTATTACTGTTCATTTAGGTTGCAGTTCCTCATTTGCTGCTGCTCTATAACGTTACCTCATTCAGAATATTGAACATTTGTTTAAATTTTTCTGATCATACAGTTAATAAAAATCTGCACTACTGTAGTTGTGACCAAGTTGCATATATACCATGCAATATGTGCAAGGCGAGCACTAAGGCCTCTTTCACACGAGCGTGACGGATTAGGTCCGGATGCGTTCAGGGTGCGTTCAGGAAAACTCGCACCATTTTGCAAGCAAGTTCAGTCAGTTTTGTCTGCGATTGCGTTCAGTTGTTCAGTTTTTTCCACGCGGGTGCGATGCGTTTTGATGCGTTTTTCACGCGCGTGATAAAAAACTGAAGGTTTACAAACAACATCTCTTAGCAACCATCAGTGAAAAACGCATTGCACCCACACTTGCTTCAGGATGCAATGCGTTTTTCACTGAAGCCCCATTCACTTCTATGGAGCCAGGGCTGCGTGAAAAACGCAGAATATAGAACATGCTGCGTTTTTCACGCAACGCAGAACTGATGCGTGAAAAAAAACGCTCATGCACACAGACTCATAGAAATGAATGGGTCAGGATTCACTGCGGGTGCTATGCGTTCACGTCACGCATTGCACCCGCGCGGAAAACTCGCTCGTGTGAAAGGGGCCTAAGGGACGGGCAAGTGGGCGTGCTGCTAATGGTGAACGCCGAGGCCATGGCTCTGGGTGTGGTGAAACTGTGCCTGCTGGCAGAGCCCAAGAAATAAAGTCATCCAAAACTTCTAGCTTCATGTCACAGTTTGCAGGGCGGCGCAAGATGCAACTCTTGTCGCCACAGCAGTGCGAGCAGGTAGTCAGTTGGATTTCAGCTGAAAATGCTTCCAGTCGGTTCAGCACCACCCCCTCTTCCACAAAGTCCAGTATCAGTAGCCAAGAGTCTGGGCAACCGCATCCTCACCCTGATCCTCCTTCCTCCCACCATGCAGAGTCTGGGCAAAGAAGAGATCCCACATTGGGATATTCCGAGGAGCTTTTTTCATCACCGTCCCTTGGCTTGGGCCTCTCGCCAAGGCCGCTTGAAGTGGGACATGAGGAGATATTGTGCCCTGATTCCCAACCTATTGAGCAAAACAGTCTGAAGACGATGACGGTGGGGAACGACAAGTATTTTCTCCCGAGGTGGATGATGATGATGAGACACAGTTGCCAATAAGTCAAGGGCAATTAGTGTCTCAATGAGACGCAGTTAAGTCAGGTTCTTGTTAGTTCACCATGTCAGGAGGAGGAGCAGAGTGAGGATGTGGAAGAGGTGGTGGACGACGAAATAGCTGGCCCAACCTGGGAAGGTGGCAAGCCGAGCAAGGAGAGCAGTACAGAGGGGGAGGGATCTGCAGCAGCGCAACAGGCTGGAAGAGGCAGTGGGGTGGAAAAAGGGAGAAGGCAGGCCATGACAACCAGGCCCGCAACTGTTCCCCGGAGCAGCCCCTTGCAGCCAGCTCCCTTGCCAAGGGTTAGGTGTTCGGCAGTCTGGCGGTTTTTTGAGGAAACTGCTGACGATAAACGGATTGTAATTTGTAACCTGAGCCATACCAAGATGAGCAGGGGCATAAACACCAGCAACCTGACCACCACCAGCATGAGCCGACACATGTCAGCAAAGCACCCTAAAAGGTGGGCTGAACGCCTGGGTCCACGATCTGTGTCTGCAGGTCACACCACTGCCTCCTCTTCCCCTCTGTTACATGCAGTCCAAGACGCAGGCCCAGATGCCTCCCGCCCTGCACCTGGACCTTCGCAGGAAACATCAGCCAGCACGTCCACTTCAATGTCCCAGCGCAGCGTTCAAATGTCCTTACCGCAGGCATTTGAACGTAAGCGCAAATACCCTGCCACCCACCCACAGGCCATAGCTCTAAACGCGCAACTTTACAAGTTGCTGGCCCTGGAAATGTTGCCATTTAGGCTGGTGGACACCGAGGCCTTTCGCAGACTGATGGCGGATGCTGTCCCTCGTTACGCAGTCCCCAGCCGCTACTATTTTTCCCGGTGTGCCGTCCCTGCCTTACACCAGCATGTGTCCAGAAACATAACTCAGGCCCTGACCAACGCAGTTACTGACAAGGTCCACTTAACAACTGACACATGGACAAGTGCTTGTGACCAGGGACGCCACATTTCCCTGACGGCACACTGGGTGAACGTTGTGGAGGCTGGGAGCGAGTCGTCCCCTGGGATGGCCCAGGTGCTACCCACGCCGAGAATTGCAGGCCCTACTTCCATCTGAATTTCCGCTGCCACCAATAGTAGCGGCTGCAACCCCTCCTTCTCTTCCTCCACCTCCTCCTCCACTTCTTCCCATGCAGAATTGCCATCTTGCAGCACCACTCAGACTTCTGTCAGTAGCTGGAAGCAGTGTAGCACAGCAGTCGGTAAGCGGCAACAGGCCGTGCTGAAGCTTATTTGCCTGGGTGACAAACAGCACAACGCTGCAGAGCTGTGGCATGGCATAAGGGAACAGGCTGAGCTGTGGCTCTCGCCAGTCAACCTACAGCCAGGCATGATTGTATCCGATAACGGCCACAACTTGGTAGCGGCTTTGGAGCTGGCCAACCTCCCACACATACCATGTGTGCACATGTATTCAACTTAGTGGTTCAGCGGTTTCTGAAAACCTACCCCAATTTCTCTAAGCTACTGGTGAAGGTCTGTCGCCTGTGCGCCCATTTCCACAAGTCACTGACAGCTTCAGCCGGCCTGGCAACTGCAGCAGCGCTTACCAGCGTAACCATCCCACTTCTGTGTCTACTAAAAAGCTCGCTGCTCACAATAAAGCATTTGGAAGAGGTGGAAATGGGGGAAGACCCTACACAGGGTGATAGCCAGACCACCCTAGATTCGTCTTCTCAGCGCCAATCGGAGGAGGAGGAGCAGGAGACGGTTGCCACCGCTACACAGGGTAGCCATACCACGTTTACACCATCTCTTCGGCGTGGATGGGCTGAAGAGGAGGTAGAGGACAAGGAGGATATTGAGAGTCATGCTCCTGGTGGGGAGAGCGAAGCCTTGTCTGTTGGGACTCTGGCACACATGGCTGACTTCATGCTAGGCTGCCTTTCCCGTGACCCGCGCGCAGGGGCGTACATAGAAATCGAGGGGCCCCATAGCAATTCTTAGAACTGGGCCCCCCACCCAAATATAAAGTACAAATATTGTAACTGTATTGTGTGTATATATATATATATATATATATATATACACACAATATATATATATATATATATATATATATATATATACACATACACACACACACACACAGAGATATATATATAATAGTGTTACCTGCGGTCCTATGTAAAACCTCAGATAACACTAGTGTACATCATGTGGTAGCATTACCTGCGTCCTTAGTGTGCCTCCCTATGTCTCTCCCACGGACTCCATGCTGGTGGCGCTGTCTACTTTTCCATCTTCTTCTTGCCACCACAGAACGTCATGATGCAGCTGCGTCAAGACATAGGAACACCGTGGGCATCGTGATGGTGACACACACAGGGACACAGGGACAGACACACACAGGGGGACAGACACACACAGGGACCAACACATGACCAGGGACCAACACACACACAGGGACTGGGGCACACAGGGACTGGGACACAGAGGGACACACACAGGGACAGGGGGACACACACAGGGACAGGGACACAGACACACACACAGGGACAGACAGACACCCAAGGACACACAGACACCAATGGACAGATTCACACTCAGGGACAGAAAGACACCCAGGGACAGAAAGACAGGGACACACACAGGGGGACAGACAGGCACACAGGGGAACAGACAGGCACACAGGGGGACAGACAGGCACACAGGGGGACAGACAGACACACAGGAGGACAGACACACACACACAGGGACAGACAGACACACAGGGACACACACAGGGGGACAGACAGACACACAGGGACAGACAGACAGCTAGGACTCACCAAACTCTAGCCTGGCTCCTCTCCGTACAGCATCACAGCGCCTCTGACTCCTCCCCCACTGGTCACATGGTCTTCAGGAAGGTCCTTTAGCCCATAGCATCTATCCCTGGACTGCAGGGGTGAGTGAATGTACAGGAGGAGGGAACATCAGAGAGGATGATGTTTCCTTCCTCTGCTGCTGTGTCGGCTTGCAATCGGTAACACTAGAAAGTGAGGGGGCGGGGACATTCATCCCTGCCGGGCCCCCCAACCTCACGGGCCCCATAGCAATGGCGTGGTCTGCTACGCCACTGCCTGCGCATTATACGCATATTAGGCAAAACGGATTACTGGTTGTTCACCCTTCTCGACCCCCGCTACAAAGAGAACTTCCCATCTCTCATTCCTGTAATGGAGAGGACAAGTAAAATGTTGCAATACCAGAAGGACCTTGTCGAAAAATTGTTGCACAAATTTCCATCTGACAACGCTGGCGGCAGAGTACGTAGTTCCTTGGCCACCCGAGGAGGGGAGACGAGGGGAACACAAAGCAGTTCCAACAAAGGCAAGGCAACACTCTCCAAGGCCTGGGACAGTTTTATGACACCCCGCCAGCAGCCTTACCCTGATGAGAGGCCTAGTGTGACAAGGAGGGAAAAGTTTTGGAAGATGGTAAAGGAGTACATATCTGACCGTGTCAACGTCCTCAGCGATCCCTCTGTGCCGTATAATTATTGGGTGTCTAAGCTGGACACGTGGCACGAACTGGTGCTCTACGCCTTGGAGGTGCTGGCCTGACCTGCCGCCAGCATTTTGTCTGAGCGGGTATTTAGTGCCACTGGGGTCATAATTACTGATAAGCGCATCCGCCTGTCAACTGACAATGCTGACAGGTTAACGCTTATTAAAATGAACAAGGCCTGGATTGCCCCTGACTTCTGTACTCCACCAGAGGAAAGCAGCTTAACATGAAGGAACCTTAAATCAGGCTTTTAGGGTGTATTGAATACACTGTATTATCATGCACCCCTTTCTCTTCTCTTCTCATCCTCTTCCTCCTCTTCCTCCATCATATGAAACAGCTTATTAGGCTGCCCTCGAAGTCCACCTGCTGGGCCTGCACCCGAATTTGTAAGCCGCTCAGCTCACCAGCTGGGCCTGTCAGCTCATCAGCAGGCACTCAACCATAATGTCAGCTTGGCATTAGCGTGTCACTCTTAAATATTTTTATCGGTCTGCTCTTCTGCAGAATGTCACATGAAGAATATCATTATTTCGACGGTCAGCTTGGTATTAGCGTGTCACACTTAAATATTTTTAACGGTCTGCTCTTCTGCAGAATGTCACATGAAGAATATCATTTTTTCGACGGTCAGCTTGGCATTAGCGTGTCATACTTAAATATTTTTATCGGTCTGCTCTTCTGCAGAATGTCACATGAAGAATATCATTATTTCGACGGTCAGCTTGGCATTAGCTTGTTACACTTAAATATTTTTATCGGTCTGCTCTTCTGCAGAATGTTGCATGAAGAATATCATTATTTCGACGGTCAGCTTGGCATTACCGTGTCACACTTAAATATTTTTAACGGTCTGCTCTTCTGCAGAATGTCACATGAAGAATATCATTTTTCGACGGTCAGCTTGGCATTAGCGTGTCATACTTAAATATTTTTATCGGTCTGCTCTTCTGCAGAATGTCACATGAAGAATATAATTATTTCGACGGTCAGCTTGGCATTAGCTTGTTACACTTAAATATTTTTATCGGTCTGCTCTTCTGCAGAATGTCACATGAAGAATATCATTATTTCGACAGTCAGCTTGGCATTAGCGTGTCACACTTAAATATTTTTAACGGTCTGCTCTTCTGCAGAATGTCACATGAAGAATATCATTATTTTGACGGTCAGCTTCGCATTAGCGTGTCACACTTAAATATTTTTAACGGTCTGTTATGCAGTGGAATGCCACATCAAGAATATCATTCTTTTGGACGGTCAGCTCGGCATTAGCGTGTCACATTTAAATATTTTTAACAGTCTGCTATGCAGCGGAATGTCACATGAAGAACATCATTCTTTTGGACAGTCAACTCAGCATTAGTGTGTCACACTTGAAAATTTTTAACGGTCTGCTCTTCTGCGGAATGTCACATGAAGAATATCATTTTTTTGGATGGTCAGCTTGACATTAGCGTGTCACATTTAAATATTTTTAACGGTCTGCTCTGCAGCGGAATGTCACATCAAGAATATCATATTTTTTTCAACGGTCAGCTTGGCATCAGCTTTTTTGGAACAGTTTAATAAAGTGCGTGGCAGCAGCATGTGTCTCTTAATTTTTTTTTATGGTCAGCTCAGCAGCAGAGTGTCAAACTTAAATTTGGGACAGTTTGATAAAGTACGGTGGCAGCAGCATGGAGTCCGATTCCATTATTCAGAGCTCAAGTATTCAGTCGATTCGGCGTGGTTTGAACACTCGAATTTTTTAAGTAAACGATTCCGGCCCCCGGGACACTAAACGAACAGCATCGGGGAGGCGCCGAGAGGCAGGGGCTCCAACAGGTGGTAGCTCACCTCCCTACAGACAGCCAACTCGATCCTAAGATCAAACTTCAAGCTTTTTTAAGTGCAGCAACTTAGATAAACTCAATAGGACATGGAATTACCGCGGAGAGCGAGAGTGGAAAGGCCGACGCGGCACTCCCGCGGAGGAGAGCGAAAAAAGAAGCAGTCGTCAGCAACTCTGAGTGGTGCGGTGGCAGCAGCATGTGTCCCTTAAATTTTTTGGACGGTCAGCTCGGCAGCAGAGTGTCACTCTTACATTTTTTGGATGGTCTGTGCAGCAGCAGAATGTCACCCCTATTGTTTTTGAGTGTCAGCAGCAGGCCATCAATGATAATTTTTCACGGGTGTGTCTGATGCCCTACTTTATGTGTAATAAAGGGTGTATTGGAGTGCCTGATCCTTGTAATTTTTGGCAGCCCTTTCCCTTAGTGCATAGGCTTTATGAGTGTCATAGTCCCACAATTATACCACAATGTGAATGAGGCCCTCCTTTATATGATATACCTGTTGTATGGGAGTGCCTCATCCGTGTAATTTTTGGCAGCACTTGTGCCTAACTTACAAGTAAATCTATGTTTCCTAACAATATTTCCTGTAAAATCGATGTTATCTTGGGTTTTTGGGCGGTATTTTTGTCATGCCGTAAAAGTGGCGTAATAGTAGGCCATCATCGTTAATAGAAGCAACTTCGGTGTCCAAGATGCATCCAGACATCCTCCCCATGCTGTTCCCTAACCATTTCTGTGGTGTTTCCACCATTTTCTGACGTTTCCCTATGGACCAGACACCTCCCCTCATCTGAGCAGGGGGTGCCAGAGATAGCTGAGCACAGTACTTTGCTACCTTCAGCACGCCCATAGAAGAGAAGTGGCACACTTTTCCAACCAGCCATTCCGTCCATTTCAGGGGGGTCCATGGGGATTTGTGGATAAGGGCTAACTTTTTATAACCAGAATACCCCTTTAAGGCAGGATTTTCAGCTTTTCATACAAGCATTGAGATTTGTGATAGCTGCTTATTTCACATAATGTCTTGGATCTTAGAGACCCTGATATTATTTTACAAAAATAATACTGACTTTTGCCACTGACAGAAAAACAATGAAGCATTGTGTTAATGCTGTTTAAAAATTGAAGCTACTATTGTAGGTTAATCCACCATATACCCCAATTAAGCCCACTGTGAGAAGGTTGGAGCTCTCATACAATTCCAGTGAAACATCAATGTAATGGAAGTTGTATGTGCAAATAAAGATAAAAGTATTTTTGCAATAGAATTTAGGCTTGCTAAAATAATGCTTAGAGCTTATTGTGCCACAGCATATGTTGTAGGGCCATTTAGGGTATAGTGTTTAAAGACGACCTGTCACCACAAAATGCAGTGCAATCTGCAGGCATCATGTATATAAAGCAGTAGAAGCTGAGCAGATTGATTATATAGTTTTGCGGGAAAAGATTCAGTAAAACATGTAATTTACACATCTACATATCTGCTGTTTCTGATTTCATTGTTAACGAGGGATGTGTTATCAATCACTGATAACACCTCCCCTGTGTACAGGAATCAGTGACTGACAGCTATCTCTGTATACACACTTACACAGGGAATGCTATCAGTCGCTGATAACCCCTCCCCTGTGTACAGGTATCGGTAACTGGCAGCTATCTCTGTATGCACACTTACACAGGGAATGCTATCTATCACTGAGAACACCTCCCCTGTGTACAGGAATCAGTGACTGACAGCTATCTATGTATACAAACTTACACAGGGAATGCTAACAGTCACTGATAACACCTCCCCCATGTACAGGTATCAGTAACTGAGAGCTATCTTTGTATTCACACTTACACCTCCGCTGTGTATAGGTATCGGTAACGGACAGCAATCCCTGTATACCCACTTACACAGAGAATACTATCAATCACTGATAACACCTCCCCTGTGTACAGGAATCAGTGACTGACAACTATCTCTGTATACACACACAGGGAATGCTATAAATCACTGATAACACCTCCCCTTTATATAGCTATCAGTGACTTACAGCTATCTCTGTATACACACTTACACAGAGAATACTATCAATCACTGATAACACCTCCCCCATGTACAGGTATCAGTGACTGACAGCTATCTATGTATACACACTTACACAGAGAATGCTTTCAGTCACTGATAACACCTCCCCTGTGCATAGCTATCAGTGACTGACAGCTATCTCTATATTCTCTTACACAGAGAATACTATCAATCACTGATAACACCTCCACCATGTACAGGTATCAGTGACTTACAGCTATCTATGTATACACACTAACACAGAGAATGCGATCAGTCACTGATAATACCTCCCCTGTGTATAGCTATCAGTGACTGACAGCTATCTCTGTATACACACTTACACAGAGAATACTATCAATCACTGATAATACCTCCCCCATGTACAGGTATCAGTGACTGACAGTTATCTATGTATACACACTTACACAGAGAATGCTATCAGTCACTGATAACACCTCCCCCATGTACAGGTATCAGTAACTGACAGCTATCTATGTATACACACTAACACAGAGAAAGCGATCAGTCACTGATAACACCTCGCCTGTTTACTCCAGGCTAATCGTTCTCATAGGCATTGATATAATAGCACAACCTGTAGTTGTGTGAAAGTAAGACTAGGTCAGGATTTCACCCTTAACGATTTTACAGCATTATTGTAATGACAGAGACAACACTTAAATGCAGCCATGTTGTCCCAATGTGGTACTAGGGGTTTGAAGTATAGTGGCATGTGACTGCTTGAAGTGTGGTCGTGGCAGTGAGATATTGTGATTGTTCGGTATATGGGAAGGTGCAGGAAGGACTCTCTTGGTGGCCAAGGAAGGCATTTCAAAAAGAACCCCAGCACCCCTGTTCTCTGAGATTTATCATAGCAGATGTTAGAAGGACAATCATTTATTTCATTGCCTCAAGGTTTTTTCCACCATACCTTAATGCCAATCTCTAACTACCCACAAGTGGTGGTGCAATTAGGTGACTGACCTGTGGTGGTGGAAATGTAATGTGGCCATTGCCCTATAATGGTGCTCAGATTGAACATGTTCAGGACCCCCAGAGAGAGACCTTTATTAACACCACCAAATAAGCTTTATCACTGCGCTGTGGTTTAGATTTGGATTTATCCAATGGAAAAATACAGGATTGTAAACTGATTGGATGATAAACAGATGGAAGTGGAACTTTAATATTTTAACAGCTTTCAAACAAATAACTATGGACCTATTTTTCTGCATCACATGTCACTCGAAATGCAAAATGGAGATCATGCGTGGAAAGTGGCGGGAGAATACAGTTCTTTCCATTGCCAGTAATTGTATCTGCACATGTAACTGAATTTGGAGAGGTATAATATAATATGGTGATGCTGGATGTATTTGTCACAGCTCCGGATACGATACAGAAAATTTCTTATAGCTGACATGGAGTGAAGAGTGAAGTCTGCAAGACAGATATTGCTCTGAGATAACTAAGTAGAGACACATAGTTAATGAGCATTTGTAATAGAAATGACATGAGGCAACTCTTCCTAACATTGGGAAGTTGTTTCCTTACAAGAATATGACCAGATAGTTTTGTTATAGGTCACCAACATCTGCATTTGACCGACTAAGAAAACAGCACAAGGAAAAGGTTTCTCCTGTTCCTGGGTCTTCACACTGACTGTAGCTGATCTATTGCTACAGATCTTGGTCAGAATTGTATCTTATATGGAAAAGGGGATGTAATTGTCACAGTGAACATCGATCCATTTGATGCAGTTTTCAGATAACCTGTGAAAAACAAAGAATAATTCAATGCGCCACATTCATGCTGAACCAATGGGGCAGATGTGCCACCTACACCTGTACTACAAATACATCACATTTACCAGGTCTCCTGTTTCCAATTGTTGAAAAATGATAGAATTCCTACAGGCTGCAACAGAGACCTGCCCATGAGTCTGGAATGCCCCACCCACTTCATAATTAAGCCACACCCTTCAGAAATTACCAAATTGTGGAATCTTTGTAGATAATCCTGCCAAGATTCCAGTTCCTTGCTTTGTTAGCTTCTGGCCCCTAGTCCTACTGTAGCAGAAAGTATCCTCCTACCCTACGCCAAGCTAAGTCAGCATGCCCAGCTATCCCATTATTTCTTAAAATGAAAATTACTCATCCATATGCAGCCACGTCTTCACCAAGAATAATGACCAGGCGCTCCTATTCTTGGGCTCAGCGGGGTGCAATGGATATACCATAAAAATCACTTGTGGATTGGTGTGAGTCCAAAAACTGGGCCCTTTGGCATTGTTTCTGAAGAGGTACTATGCAAAGAATTGCACGTCAGCTTTACTGAAGTAATTGTGGCTGAATAAGTTGCCATACTTGCCCAGTATCTTTATTCTAGAGCCTAATAGGGATCTCCAGGGTCAAACCCCTAACAGCAAGAGATGGCACATCCTCACAATACAGTATTGTTTGCATGGGCTTGGAAGACCCCTTTAAATGTGACACCGGATGACCGTAGACACATATGATCATCAATTTATTGTGTCACTATGAAAACATTTCTATTTTTATGGACCTTTTAGAATTTGCAAAGCTAAAACCAAACAAAGGAATCTGTTACAGTGTGTATTCAATGTAGCAGACCGCCTAATCAAATCAAGAAGGCAACTATCAATGTACATCAATGGATGATAAACTAGCCAGCTAAAACAGAGCGACTTGTTTCAAACATCAAAAAAGTAGAAGATGGATGAAATATGCAAATACTGAGCAGAGATGTTAAAAGAATCACTATACCAAAGGTGTTTCTGTTTAACTAATTATTTCAAGTATTTCTTTGTACGTGCATTCCCCATCTTCCAAGAATGTTTCACCTACCCTGGGGCAGATTCTGGCAACCTCCATCAAGCAAGAAGAGTTTATTATTGTCCCTGTTACTCGTATTCAGCCTTCCTTTACTTTCTATTATTTTTTTTTACAATATCAAAGGCTGCCTGGGATGTGTGCTCGTGGATTAATTCTTCAGGGACAAAGCCCAGGAGGCTAGAAGACCAAAGACATGAAAAAAGGAGAGATCTTCATTTGCTGTCGCAACCGAAAAGTAATGATATTTTGATATTCGACCTCAGCTTGTGAAGATGGTGAAAATTGAAATGTAAAACCGCTGTTGTAAATGGAGCTGGACACATAGCAAGAACAGCAGGTCCTAAGATGGTCAACTGCAAACTCCATTAACTGCTTCTCCCCCTGGATCACAAAAAATGGCTCACCAGTAATTAGTGGAAGGTTATCAAATAGAAAAATATATTTATTTATTGTATACATTTAACCTTTAAATTCAGGTGATTAAAGGAAACCTATTGAAAATGCAGGGCAGTCTGCAGGCAGAGTAGTATAAAGCCGGAGGAGCTGAGCAGATGGATGTATAGTCTTGTTGGAAAGATTCAGTATTATTTGTATTGTATCCATTTATAAATCCGATGTTTCTATGATTAGGAGTCAATGTGCAGTCCTATCAGCAATTCCCTGTATGAGTAACAATAGCTGTCAATCACTAAGCAGGACTGCCGACTGGACTCCTAAGCCCCAAAAGGGCAAAAGTTTACATCAATAAATAGCTATATATTAATCTGTTCAGTTCCTTCTGCTCGATGACACTCTACCTGCATATAGGACAGCATTTTCAACATGCCACTGTGGTTTGGAGCTATAACTGCATTATAAGCAGGACTGCTCCCTTTATATGTAGGAACTGTACTATTACTATATATTCTCACAAGGCAGATTTGTTTCAGAACGTTCTACAGCTGAAAATTAGTTCAATTCATCTGGAAGGGGCTGTTTTGGTAGCAAGAACATATGAAGCATAACTCCCATGAAGGAGACCAATGCAGGAAACTTCTGCATCTGGAATAAGCCACATCTCTTTCCTGGGAATGTTGGGAGGTAGGCAACCAGTGTTTTGCATGGTAGCCTATCAAAGTGTGATCGGTGGAAGTCCAACCCTGGGATGCCCGTCAACCAGCATAATGTAGGAGTAGCAGCACTTAAGAAAGCATTGCTTATCACTCAACTCACTGACAGTGCCAGAAAATGCATTGAAAGGGCCATGGCACTCATTTGTGATTCTACAGCAGAATTTCCACATTTGCAGATTTACCCTATTTATTTGCAAAAGGTGAAATCTGCAATGGAAATCTATAGCATAAATTGGCAAGCTGTGGATTGACAGCAGCACTGTAGGTCAATTTACGCTGTGGATACTTTTCTTAAAATCTCATCCCGTTTACTGGTTATGTAAAATGTGGCATATTTGCTGCACAAAAATCTACAGCAGCGAATCCACATGGATTTCACTCCATGTGAATATATCCTAAAGAATACAAGCTGCTGTAAAGAACCCCTGCATGCTGGTTCAGCTTACCGGACAGCCAAGGAGACACAATGTCCTTCACATGGAGATACCCTATAATCATGTATAGGGACAGTTCCAAGATCAACCATCTCTTAGAGGTTTGCTAATAATGCAATTCAGTTTCCCCAACTTTGCTAATTATTTGTCATGAAGGCAGCATTTCTTCTACTTTGGGTACATAACATGTTGGCACTTTTTCTAATCATATCTATATTAACCTCTTTTAGTTTACTGTTGACAACAACTATGTAATTTTTCTACAATTTGCTGCTTAGATTTAGGATAATGGATGAAAAAATCTAAGGTACTTAATGTCACTATATTTCTTTGCACTGCTTTTTTATTTGGAGAGGCAGACTCCTGCCTGAATGCATTGTAAGCAAATCTAAGCCATCCAGCAGAAGCTTTTATTGAATATCTCATAACAGCCCCCTCCAAGCACATCACCATCCTCCTGACTCCATCCCTGAAAGCCAATCTATAATTAAAGAGATATGAATACAAAACTCATCCAAAAGTGGATCAATATATAATATAACGTTTGTGAGATCCATTACCCTAAGGTTATTTTTAATACACTGTCAGACTGGCTGAATCCTGCAGTCAGCTCTCATCTCATTCTTAATTCATTCCCTCCTCAGCATGTTGTTTAAATTTGGTAAAAATCTGATAATTGAGATAAAAAACCAGAGCCCAGTTAGCCTTTTGACGTCTGTACTCAAGACTGTCCATTGTCATCCTGGTCTATTAACGTGATTTTTTAAACAATATATCAACTGCCAAACGTCAGGCATAATGTATTTTGCCAAATTCACATGCCCAAAACTGTGGGTAGAATAATTCAAGAATTGAGATATAGAATCTCTAAACATCTAAACAGCATTAATACAGAAGCTGACACATCAATTTTGAGACATATTAGACTGGCTCACACTAGCAACGCCAAACGGGGTATATGCAAATGTAAATTGTGAATTTGGGTAAAAAAATTACTACAAGAAAATACAAAGTGGATATACAGGTTACAGAACCTTAATGCCAAGGGTCTAAGTGAAAGATTAAGATTTATGTTGTATTTATTATTGGCTGAGATTAAATTGCCTTTTTATTTATCATTATAGATATCATGTGAAATGACCCACAAAACAATGCTGCAAAAATAATAATGACAAAATAAAAATATCAAATAAAAAATAAAAAAGGTGTATTAACAAACAGAAACAAACAATATAATACTTACCTCAAAGACAACATGGTCTTCTCCATAGTATAATACCCATGATAAAAAGGTCCTTTTTTTAAGTTTAGACCTAATGAGAAAAAGAAAAAAACAACTCCCAAAAGATATTAGAAGTGAATAACTACTAAATAATAGTTTGATAATACGTAGAAAGATATACATACATAATATAATACCAACTATGGGTTTGATCAATATACAAGTTACGTTCCTATAGATAAAAAAATATATAAATACCAAATAAAAATATGTGTCTTACATACCATATTTTTCGTCACATATGACACACCAACCTGAAGAGGCACCTAGTCTAATCGGACCTCAGATCAGACCAACAATCAGACCCCAATGTTAATCAGACCTCAGATCAGACCTCCAATGTTACTCAGACCTCAGATCAGAACTACAATATTAATCTGACCTCAGATCAGAACTCCAAAATTAATCTGACCTCAGCTCAGACCCCTAATGTTAATTAGACCCCAGCTCAGACCCCCAATCAGACCTCAGATCCGACCCCCCCATGTTAATCAGACCTCAGATCAGACCTCCAATATTAATCAGACAGACCCCCAATGTTAATTAGACCCCAGCTCAGACCCCCAATGTTAATCAGACCTCAGATCAGACTCCCAATGTTAATCTGTCTTCAGATCAGACAAAAAAAAAAAACTTACCTCTCCAACATCACATGTGAGGTCACAGAGCACACCTACATCCTCACACTGTGCACAGGACACAACACAGCGTGCAGCAGCTGCCAAACGAAGACCAGGGAGCAGTGAGTACAGAGCCAGTACAGGAAGCGTTGTATTCACTGCTCCCCGATCCTATTGTACTAATGAGCACGTCCATAATTAGTATTCACAATGACTTTTTCCTCCCACTTTTAGGATGAAAAAAATGGTATATATCACAAAACAATGTAGATAATAGACTAAATCTAATCGCATGTGCATAAGAGACATCAGTGATGAGGACTTTGGTGTCATTTACCAAACTGGTGTAAAGTAGAACTGGCTTAGTTGCCCATAGCAACCAGATTCCACCTTTCATTTTCCAATGAAAGGTGGAATCTGACAGTCTAAGCCAATTCTAATTTACATCAGTTTGATAAATGACCCCAAAGTCCTCAGACAACATCAGAATTCATAGACATGCACAGTTCCTCTCGAAGGGAAAAGGGAGACATCATAGGACTGGCAACATCATGATTGGCCAGTAGGAACCTACCCACCAACAACTGTGATGTAAGGATTATTTTGTGTCAGAGTCAGCAGCGTACATGAGACATCGTTGTCCATTACCCCTGAAGATGCTAGGAGTATGGCAAACCATGTCAGGGTGCAATGCCTGTATTACAGCACAGTTCTCCCTAACGCAGGCACCCATCATCTGCTCCATTCTTTATACTGGTTGCCACAACAGAAATGGATCCACATGGTCCAAAAAGGAATGTGGTAACACACAACTTTACTCTTAGTTGTCAGGCCATGTCCAAGGGCTTAGAGGCTTCTGCTGGTCACAAGGTGCTGTGGAGTCCTTAAAGGGGTTGTCCAGGTTCAGAGTTGAACCCGGAGATACCCTTAATTTCACCCAGGCAGCCTGCCTGATAGCATCGGAGCATCTCATGCTCCGATGCCATCCTTTGCCCTGTGCTAAATCACGCAGGGCAAAGGCATTTAGCCCGGTTCCTGTGACGTACCGGGCTCTGCCAGGCGGAGGCTTCCGCCCAGCAGTGAGCCCGGTGACGTCACCGGTACTGATAGGCGGGCTTTAGCCTGAGCCGGTGACGTCACCGAACACACTGCTGGGCGGAAACGTCCGCCCGGCAATGTGTCTTTACAAACAGAAGTGCCCTTGCCCTGCGCGATCGGAGTATGAGATGCTCTGAGCTAACATCAGGCAGGCTGCCTGGGTGAAACTAAGGGTATGTCCGGGTTCAACTCTGAACCCGGACAACCCCTTTAAGCTAAACACTGCTTCTATCTGCACTAGACTATGCTCTATATCCACACTCTGGTCTGTGTTAGGTAGCTTTTGATCTCTTCTCCCCTAAACTCCCTCAGCCTGGCCAGAGCAAAGGCGACTAACATGGGAGCTACATCGTGAACTTGTCTTCTCATCACACATCACTATCAACTAACTCCCTCCACCTTCTACTCTACACTTTCTGTGCATAGCCCTTCTCTTTTGTGGTGGAATGCACCAGCACCATCTAGTGGTGACTAAGGTGTAGCATGGTTTAACAGCCTGTCCTTAAAGGGGTTCTCCTGGAATATGAAAATGCTTAAATATTAATTCATGATAAATATATTCCCAAATACCTTTCATTAGTTATAATGGTTCGTTTTGTTTTCTCTGGGGAGCAATCATCAGGGGAAATAAAATGGCTGCTGTCCTATTAGAACACACAAAACCTGTCCTAATCACACAGCAGGACAAGTCACTTCACAACACTGAGGTAAAGAGCTGCCTCATCCTTTTCTCTGCTCTACGTGTCAGGGATTATGATAAGGAATACAGGTGATAAGATCTTCATCTTAATCTCTGTAAGAATGGAGTTCATGAGGAGACATGAAGTACAGAGAGGAGGGTGGTGGTAATGAGCAGCAGCTCTTGTATGCAGTCTCCATTACCACAGTCTGTCCTGTCCATCCTCTCTGTACTTCATGTCTCCTCATGAACTCCATTCCTATAGAGATTCATCTGAAGATCTTATCATCTGTATTCAGGATCATAATCCCTGACAAGCAGGGCAGAGAAGAGGATGAGGCAGCTCTATACCTCAGTGTTGTGAAGTAACTTGTCCTGCTGTGTGATTAGGACAGGTTTTGTGTGTACTAATAGGATGGCGGCCATTTGTTTCCCCTGATGATTGCTCCCTAGACAACATGAACCATTATAACTAATGAAAGATATTTGGGAATATATTTATAATAAAGTAATATTTAAGTATTTTCATTTTCTTAATTCCCGGAGAACCCCTTTAAGAATGTGCAGCTACATACACATAAGGCATTATATGACATGCTTAAAAATACAGATCCCCACTACTATCACAGAGTGGGACATTGCATCTGCTTACCATAGGATATACTATAGGAAAAAGGCAAGTCGGTGGAAGTAGATCTCAACCCCATAGAAAACCTTTGGAGGAAGTCTGTGTTGCCCAGCGACAGCCCCAAAACATCACTGCTCTAGAGGAGATCTGCATGGAGGAATGGGCCAACATACCAGCAACAGTGTGTACCAACCTTGTGAAGACTTACAGAAAACATTTGACCTCTGTCATTGCCAACAAAGGATATATAACAAAGTATTGAGATGAACTTTTGTTATTGACCAAATACTTATTTTCCACCATCATTTGCAAATAAATTCTTTAAAAATCAGACAATGTAATTTTCTGGATTTGTTTTCTCATTTTGTCTTTCATAGTTGAGGTCTACCTATGATGTCAATTACAGGCCTCTCTCATCTTTTTAAGTGGGAGAACTTGCACAATTGGTGGCTGACTAAATACTTTTTTTCCCCACTGTATGTGTGTGTGTGTGTGTGTGAGTTAGTATGTGAGTGTTTGTGTCTATGCCATCTGCAATCTGCTTATTCTGTATATAGGAGATATTTGGATATGGGTAGTAGTGTGGATATAATTATTTATAGAATTAGAATTAGAGCACTACAACTCATATCCAAATACTTAGGACACTGATACTTGTTGAAAAAAAAAGCTTTTTACTATTAATGACCTGTCCTTAGGATAGGTATCAATATTAGAGGGGGGAAGGGGGCCCTGTAGAAAATTTGCTGTTGGGCCCAGTCAGTTATTGCTACGCCCCTGTATATAACCCTTACAATTGGGGGAATGTATTGGATAAAACTGACAGCATTATGTCAGTGTTATACAATACATTACAGACATCTAAGGGTTACATAGTATCATAAATCAATATAATGCTATGCGACCCGGTCAATACTGGGAGGTCAGGACGGAGAAGCCGCATACTCATGCTGCGAATCCGATGGGTGGAACTCGTTTGTCTGAAAGGATCCAAGGGCTGCTTTCAGATGAGCGTATCGAAATACGGGCTCATGCACACGAACGTATTTTCTTTCTGTGTCTGTTCCGTTTTTTTTTTTTTGCATACTGTATGCGGAACCAATCATTTCAATGGGTCCGCAAAAAAAACAGAATGTACTCCGTGTGCATTCTGTTTCCTTCTGTCCGTATTTCAGTTCTGCAAAAAAACAGAACATGTCCTATTATTGTCCGCATAACGGACAAGGATAGAACTGTGCTATTAGGGGCCGGATGTTCCGTTCTGCAGGACCACAAAATACATACGGTCGTGTGCATGAGCCCTATGTCAGTATTCTGGTCCAGGATCCTGATGATACACCATCAGTATTGTCATCAGGATTGCTCCAGGATTTCATCAGGATTTACCTGCGTATTTCTTCCTTCCTTCATAATTTATGCGCAGACTGTAATGTGCGTATTTGGAAACAAATCCGCACAAAACTCAAACATGCTGAAGATTTCAAATACTGACGGAAAGTAATTGCCCATGTGAATAGTTCCATTCTTTAACATTAGCAGTCAATTCCGTTACATTAAATCCGGACTATATACGCATTGAAAAAAACGCTGAAAGCAGCCAAAGAGATCAAGGTGTCGACTTGGCCTCCAAATTCCCAAGCTCTCATTCCAATTAAGCATCTGTGAGATGCGTTGGAAAAACAAATCTAATCCATGGAGACCCCACCCAAACGAACTGCTGGTAACAGCTTGGTGCAAGATACCACAGTAAAAAAAAAAAGATTGCAAGATAAAATACAACATACCCAAGATAAACCTTACATGAACCAATGATTGGGGCAATTATTAGCAAGGAACGAGCTCCTAGGAACTCTCATTCTCGATTACCTTTCTGTGTAAAGGTGCTGTCAATCGGTAAAGCATCACTGTTGTGGTTACCTAAATCATCACTTCAGCGCAGCAGATCATGCTGTCTAAACGGATGTATTCTGCCCAAAATCAATACTTCTCTATGGGCACAAGCAGGGGCGTTGCCAGGCTAAAACATTTGGGGCCTGGGCCCCTGATGTTTTGTCCCAGGCCCGAATGTCCTGCTTGCCAGATAGATACAACTGTATTGCCCTCCTCTGGACGACAATACAATTGAATCTAAAGCACTGCAACGGATGAAGGACCTGTGGTGACATCACAGGTCATGTGACCAGTAAAACAAGCAGTGGTATGAAGGACCTGCGATGATGTCACCATCATGTGACCAGTGCAGGAGAGGACGGAGCTGAAGAGGAGAATTGTGGGGAAGAAGCTGTGGTGAGCACTGCTACATGAGGAGAGGTAAGAGAAGGGAGAGACAGAGCAATGCTGGGAGTTGTAGTTATTTAACTGGGACTGTATGTTAGGGCTGAAGGGAGGGGTTATTTATATGGAACTGTGTGTTGGAGGTGGCTGGGGAGGAGGTCATGTTATTTACATGGGACTGTATGTTGATGGTGGCTATAGGAGGGAGCGATGTTATTTACATGGGACTGTATGTTGATGGCGGCTGTGGGAGGGAGTGATGTTACTTACATGGGACTGAATGTTGGAGGGGGCTGGGGCAGGGTGATGTTATTTACATGGGAATGAGGCGGCTGTGAGAGGGAGTGATGTTATTTACTTGGGACTGCATGTCGGTGGGGGCTGGGGGAGGGAGTGATGTTATTTACATAGAACTGAATGTTACAGGGGTCTGAGGGAGGGAGTGATGTTATTTACATGGTACTGAATGTTGATGGTGGCTGTGGGGGGGAGGGATGTTATTTACATGGGACTGAATGTTACAGGGGTCTGAGGGAGTGAGTGATGTTGACATGGGAATGAATGTTGACGGGGCAATGTTATTTACATAGGACTGTATGTTGAAGGTGGCTGGTGGGGAATGATGTTATTTACATGGGACTGAATGTCAAAGGGGTGATGTTTACATGGGATTGCATGTTGGAGGCGGCTGGGGAGGAGGTGATGTAATTTACATGGGACTGTATTTTGGAAGCGGTTGTAGATAGAGAGGGCTGTTACTTACATGGGACTCTATATTGGAGGGTGCTGTAGATAGAGAGGGATGTTATTTACATGGGACTGTATTTTGAAAGGTTGCTGTAGATAGAGAGGGATGTTATTTACATGGGACTGTATTTTGGAGGGTGCTGTAGATAGAGAGGGATGTTATTTAAATGGGACTGTATATTGGAGGGGGCTGGAGAGATGGTGTGATGTTATTTACATGGGACTCTATGGCGGAGGGAGGGAAATAGTGTTATTTACATGGGACTATATGTTGGAGGGGCTGAAGGGAGGGGAGTGATGTTGTTTACATGAGACTGTATGGTGGAGGGAGGAATATAACTACAGGGGACACTGCAAATCCAGGGTACATTATAGGCGTTCTTATTACTACTGGGGGCTCTATAGGAGGGACTTATAGATCTGCCTTATTTCTACTAAGAGCACTATGGGGGCCTTATTACTACTGAGGGGGCCTTATGGACCGAATGGAGAAGATGATGACAGAGAAGATCTACATCAGAGGAGACATCACCTGGAGGCCCTGGATGTGGCAGGTATGTGCTGCTGTATAGAGAGGACAGCAAAATGCGGTGGATGGGGGGAGGGGGGTGGCGACTTAGACAGCTGGGCCATATTCATTGGGGCTTGGGCCCCGGATCTTTTGAGACCCCAGCAACGCCCCTTGGCACAAGTGATCACAGCAGCAATTCCTCATATCCATATAGTGGAGGTGATTTCTGCATGTAAATGTAGCTCTCACCTCCTCTGATGAGCAGGCAATTAGTGGGAACAAACGGAGCCATGTGCAGGAGGCATTATGATGGCACTTGGAATCCCTGCAGCTACTGTACACTCCACATAATATGTCCTCAGATGGAGCATACCACAGACTAGGATAGAAACAACCTCACCATACCTCAATGTAAAATATGAGGCATATGGAAATATAGGGATATCACACAGAAGAATATAGGCATTGTATTATGATTTTAGGTTGTGCAAGACATAATGCAACTGTATTCATAAGGCTATAGATGTGGGTCAGATGACTTCCCTTAAAGGATAAGCACATATGTCTCTTTCGGTTTGCAGGGGGAAAGTTCATGTGTTCTTCTTACTTGCTTTATGATTCAAGAAATGCAATTAATTTGAGATTTCAGACATGTTTACTTCACTGCTATGAAACAAAACGACTGATAAAAGCAAAATGAACATGTATATGTCAAACCTCATAACGTATTACATTCCTAAAAACTATATTCAGCTGTGAAACACAGGCCTCTGTAGTTTCATCCAAGACATGAAAAATGGAGCATTCTAAGAAATAGCCTGGATATCATGTCCCTCCCGAATGCAGGGGCAATTATCCTTATGTGAATGAAGTTCAACCTTTCTTTTTTCTGACTGAGGGATGAAAAGGAGTGGTGGACCAGAGATAACACTTTAAAAACTCATGAGGCAAAGATTTCCTATGTAGTCACTTCATGTACTCATTTACTACAGAAATGTTTGTACATATGAGCATTTTATCATTTTATGGGGTTTAAGCGATGAAAGGAACATTGTTCTAACATAGTCATTTTCATATGAAATATGTAAGCTATGCTTCCAAAATATTCCAGACATAGAAATGGAAAAAACAAAAAATAAGATAAAATCAGATTTATTTTATCGCTCTATAATTGTGACCATGTGTGCAGGAATCATGAAATGCGCTGCAACAATGGAAAATGATGGAACCAGTAGACCTTAGCAATAATCTGGACTCCAATCTGTCACCATCACAAGTCACTTCAAGTCCAAGGAACTAAAACAATTAGCACTTTATGGTCTACAGAATTGGAAATAAGCTGACAAAAATCAATGATTGGTTCATTTCTAGGTATTGCAGATGCTTGGCACACACTTTCTAAAACTCAAAACAGACAACAAGATGGAGTCAATATGCCCTGTACGTGCAGCTCAAACCAGTCCATACCCACATTCCTTTGGTTTCTTCCCATAGCTAGCAACATATGTTTCTTTTCACTATTTTCTCTATGTTGCTGTCACCAGTTCGGCTCTTCTTAACCAAAGTTTTAATTAATGGCTTTGCTGTTTGCCAATTATATCTTCTGATATGTTCTCACATTAGTCAATTCTTTTGAAGGCCCTTTATGTATCTCTCGTTAACTAGTATAATGCCTCATTGTTGTCATCATGGGCTAGCATAGGGCATTCAAGGACAGTTTGACGTGATATATAGTGACAGCTAAGGGCTGTATACAGAACCAAAATTTAAATCAAAACTGATCATAACATAAAAAGTCTTATCAGCCCTTAATACAAACCACTGATTTCATTTTCTTTTTCTTGAATGATCCTTGATCACACTGATGAGCAATGCATTGCCATAAGGAAAAAACAAAAAGCTTTGGAAGACCATCCTTCTATTGAGGTTGAGCATTTAATTAATCTGCATAATTTTATTATATCAACACTACAGTGATCCAGGTAGTGGAAAGGAATGTGGATGAGCAGAAGAGAATCCATATATTCCATTACAGTTCCTTTTTGAAAAAAGCAAAAAAAAAATAAAAAAATTCAAATTGGTGAATAGTCCAGAAGGTGCCATCATCCACTTTATAAGTTTCCTACTATCCACAACATTCCATTAATGGTAAGCTATGAAGCAGATCCTGTATGGTTCAGGTAGACGTCGGGCAATAGTAATTTGTAAGAGTGGCGTTATATGAAAACACAACATGCTCTATGTATAACATGTTTCTGGTGATTTTCCTGTACAAAATGACACACATTGAACAATGTTACTAGTAAAAAAGTCATAAAATGCTTAAAACTGAAGCCATTTGTACGGTATGTATGCTTTAAAAAAGTGGCATGATGGAGGTCTTTGATCGGTTTTACTGTAAAATTTGCCTGGGTGTCAACATAGTTGCCATGGGACATAGTGTGGCACATGGCCAAGAAACAAAATCAAAACCAAAGCAGTTTGCCATAAATTGCTATAGTTTCTTGACAAGTTCAGAAGAAGTACAAAAAACAGTTTTACATGTTTACCTGTTCTTGTTGGCAAACTAATGCAGTTTTTCTACATGGTTCTCCCCCAGTAATTATAAAGAAACCTTACCTTAGCGAAGGGCCTGGTTACTGGACAGGGAGAAAAAGGCAGGCTTCAGTCCATGTATGCATTAAGACATTTTGCAGTTTACTGTAGGTTATCTAATGAGCCTGATTATGAGCCCCCTCTAGATCTACTGT
Organism: Rhinella marina; assembly: GCA_900303285.1. Classification (NCBI taxonomy): domain Eukaryota; kingdom Metazoa; phylum Chordata; class Amphibia; order Anura; family Bufonidae; genus Rhinella; species Rhinella marina. Next base: position 96,345 of record ONZH01024618.1, read on the forward strand.
ATATTAGTCTGTTACCAGGAAAATCATTGTTAAACTAGGCCAAGATTTACTAGTTTCTGAGTCTCAAATCTGTCTAAAAAGTGATGCAATCTGGACAACTAGAGTTTCAAAAATTATTTCTGACTCACTCGAAAAGGGGATGGAGCTTTGCAGGAAGAGGCATTGCTTTGCTCGAAATGGGCATAACCTAATATGTGGCAAATCTGGGGTAAAATTAGGTCTCAAGCCAACCGTTAATTGGTATAGAGTTAGACAAATGCATGAAATTTATCAACCAGTCTGAGCCACTGTATTAAGTATGGTACAAGTCTAGATGGCCCACCCATGCTTGCACTATTTATAGGATCAGTAAATCTGTCACAAGGCCTCATAGGGCTAGCTCAGCTGAATTTAAAGATTATCTACACCTTTGGTGGCAATTTTTTTTTTATATAATTGCATTGTACTCATTTTTTTCAATCGGTCTTTATGGAGCTGCTTTTCCTGCACAGCTTTAAGTTTATCTAGTAGCTCCTACTGAATTTTCTGTTCTGTTCAGGGAGCTGACGGGCAACTTATCTCTTACCTTATTTCTAATTACAGCTCAATCCTTATCTTAATAAGAATGTGGCTTAAATCAGTGTTTATGACCTTTTTTGTAAAATATCTTTTTATTGAAAAAGCAATACAGAATAGTGTACAAGAAACTTGTTTTGCAAAAATACAAAGTCTGCTTAACAGCATTTTTTACACATGTAAGAACTGGGGGACATAGCTTAACCACTTCCCGTCCGCCCATTGACTATAAATGTCCAGGAAGTGGTTATCTATCTCTGAATGGACGTTTCTGAACGTCCATTCAGAGATAGCAGCTGCACGCTAATCGTGCAACTTCACAGTGGGGTACCTGCTGTCAGTGACAGCAGGGTACCCCAAAGAGAAGGCAGGGACCGTTCCCAGGGGTCCCTGCCTTCTAGATCGCTGTATACACAGTGCTCAACGAGCGCTGTGTATACAGATCAGGAAGCGCTATTAACCCTAGAATGCGTATTGGGGGCCTTTTAGGCCCCCATGCTTACTTTTTTGTTATTATCTGCAAAATTACTTAAGTTAGAATTTTGAAACTCCAGGTAATCCTCAAGAATGTCGTTGTTGGTAATATCCAGTTGTTCATATATTTTTTTTCATAGGCATTTTGGTGTAACAATGCTTTTTTGGTGAAAAACACATCTGTACGGATTGGGGGCCTTTTAGGCCCCCATGTATTTTTTTATTATGTTCTCAGTAGTGTTTGTACCTCAAGTTACTTTATTTGTACTCAGTAATGCTGGTGGAGGGGCCAGGGTGTGGATAATGCCATATGAGGATGTCATGTGATTTTTGGAGGGAGAGATAAAGTCATGACATCATCTCAGGTCCTTCTGAACACAGTAATAAGCTGTGAAGAGAGTAATGAGGACAGTATACACTGTGAGCTAATTGTTAAGGACCTGAGATAAGATACGATGTTGAGAGCAAGTTTCTGTTATAATTAAAATTTTGTTTACTAATCATATTTTATTTAGCAGTTTTAAAATAAACTTGTAAAAGTTATATAAGTGTGTTTTCCATATGATTTGCATGGGGGCCTAAAAGGCCCCCAATACGTTAATATGAAGATTTCTGATGTCACGCATTCTAGGGTTAAGAAATGAAGGTCAGTCAGTCTGGAAAATTGGGAAAACTTTGAAAGTGTCCCCAAGTGCAGTCGCAAAAACCATCAAGCGCTACAAAGAAACTGGCTCACATGAGGACCGCCCCAGGAAAGGAAGACCAAGAGTCACCTCTGCTGCGGAGGATAAGTTCATCCGAGTCACCAGCCTCAGAAATCGCAGGTTAACAGCAGCTCAGATTAGAGACCAGGTCAATGCCACACAGAGTTCTAGCAGCAGACACATCTCTACAACAACTGTTAAGAGGAGACTGTATGCAGCAGGCCATCATGGTAAAATAACTGCTAGGAAACCACTGCTAAGGACAGGCAACAAGCAGAAGAGACTTGTTTGGGCTAAATAACACAAGGAATGGACATTAGACCAGTGGAAATCTGTGCTTTGGTCTGATGAGTCCAAATTTGAGATCTTTGGTTCCAACCACTGTGTCTTTGTGCGACGCAGAAAAGGTGAACGGATGGACTTTACATGCCTGGTTCCCACCGTGAAGCATGGAGGAGGAGGTGTGATGGTGTGGGGGTGCTTTGCTGGTGACACTGTTGGGGATTTATTCAAAATTGAAGGCATACTGAACCAGCATGGCTACCACAGCATCTTGCAGCAGCATGCTATTCCATCCGGTTTGCGTTTAGTTGGACCATCATTTATTTATCAACAGGACAATGACCCCAAACACACCTCCAGGCTGTGTAAGGGCTATTTGACCAAGAAAGAGAGTGATAGGGTGCTACGCTAGATGACCTGGCATCCACAGTCACCAGATCTGAACCCAATCAAGATGGTTTGGGGTGAGCTGGACCGCAGAGTGAAAGCAAAAGGGCCAACAAGTGCTTTCAGGTGACTACTAGAGATGAGTGAGCATACTCGTCCGAGCTTGGTGCTCGTTTGAGTATTAGGGTACTCGTAAGTGCTCGCTGCTCGGACGAGTATCTCGCCATGCTCGAGGAAATGGCAACTTCCGCATCGTGCTTTTTTGGCGCCTAAAAACACAGCCAATCACAAGCCAGGAGACTCTGCGTACCATCCAGCATCACGTGGGGCCCTTACATGTCGATAGCAGGGGTTGGCTGGCCTGATCAGGTGACCCTGGAATATACTACCGACTGGCCGCGGTGCTCGGCTCAGATGCCGTCTGGATGTCGTTAGGGATAGAGCTGCTGCCTTTCAGGGACAGTGTTAGGGCCTGCATTTAGTTGTCTGTTAAGCAGGGATCACCCACAAAGAACCCAACAGCCCTTCTAAGGGCTAGAAGACATTTTATTTTATTTTTTTGTCACTTGGCTGGCTGGCACTAGTAGTGCAGCTATCGCCATATCTAACCCTGTTTTTTTTATTGTTCTATCTCAGTGATACAAATCCATTGCACACAGCACTGTGGAACCATTCTGTGTGTCACAGTTCAGCACTGACTCACTCCAATCCATATATACTGTCCAGGTGACACTTTCTGTACGTCACAGAATACAACCAAGTCATTTGCTACCAATATCATCTACAGCTTGATCCAGAAAACTCTCTGTTCGACATTTGTCTGGGTCGCAGACTAAATAGCCACCGTTAACAGGGTGTCAGTCAGTTCTACCATATTTCCTGCACGTCACGTTCCCAAAAAAACAAAATATAAAAAAAAAATATTTTTTCAGTTGTTTTAGCTCAGTGATACAAATCCATTTTACTCAGCTGCGTGTAACCTTTTTGTGTGTCACAGTTCAGCACATTCGCTCCCATCCGTATATACTGTCCAGGTGACACTTTCTGTACGTCACACAATACAACCAAGTCATTTGCTACCAATATCATCTACCGCTTGATCCAGAAAACTCTCTGTGCGACATTTGTCTGGGTCGCAGACTAAATAGCCACCGTTAACAGGGTGTCAGTCAGTCCTACCATAGTTCCTGCACGTTACGTTCCCAAAAAAACAAAATTGTAAAAAAAATATAAAAAAAACAAATATAAAAAAAAATATATTTTTTCAGTTGTTTTAGCTCAGTGATACAAATCCATTTTACTCAGCTTTGTGTAACCTTTCTGTGTGTCACAGTTCAGCACATTCGCTCCCATCCGTATATACTGTCCAGGTGACACTTTCTGTACGTCACACAATACAACCAAGTCATTTGCTACCAATATCATCTACCGCTTGATCCAGAAAACTCTCTGTGCGACATTTGTCTGGGTAGCAGACTAAATAGCCACCGTTAACAGGGTGTCAGTCAGTTCTACCATATTTCCTGCACGTCACGTTCACGCACAGAGGCCGTGGTCCTGGGCAGGGTGAGACAGTACCCGCTGATGAAGGAGCAGGGCAACGCCACAGAGCTACACTCCCTAGCTTCATGTCTCAACTTACAGGGACACGTGGTAGAGGACTGTTGAAACCACAACAGTGCGAACAGCTGATCTCGTGGATTGTGGACAATGCTTCAAGTAATTTGTCCACCAGTCAGTCTTCCACGCAGTCCACCCACGTTACCCAAGGGAGCACTCCTATGGCTCCTCCACCTCAACCTCCTTCCCCCCAGTCTGCCCCCTCCCAGGAAAATTTGGAATGTGATCCGGCATACTCTCAGGAACTGTTTTCTGGACCCTTCCCAGAGTCACAAACCACTTCTCAGGTTGCTGCTGACCTCGTTCCCGATGCCCAAGTTTTCCAACTGTCGCAGTCTGTGGGTGATGATGATGACAATGTTGAGTTAGTGGAAGAAGTTTGTAAAGAGGTGTCAGACGATGAGGAGACACGGTTGTCAGACAGTGGTGAAGTTGTTGTTAGGGGAGGAATTCCGAGGAGGGAGCAGACTGAGGAATCAGAGGATGACGAGGTGACTGACCCAAGCTGGGTTGATATGCCGAGTGAAGACAGTGCTTCTGAGGCGGAGGCGAGTGCTGCACCAGAACAGGTTGTAAGAGGCAGTGGTGTGGCCAGAGGGAGAAGCAGGGCCAGAGCTGGTGCATCAGCAGCAACTGTTTCACGTAGTGAAGCTCCCGTGGCGAGGCCTAGATGTTCACAAGTCTGGAGGTTCTTTAAAGAAAGTGAGGATGACCGACGGACTGTGGTGTGCAACCTGTGCCACACCAGGATCAGCAGGGGTGCCACCACTACTAGCCTAACCACCACCAGCATGCGCAGGCATATGAGTGCTAAACACCCCACTCAATGGAACCAAGGCCGTTCACCACCTCCTGCGGGTCACACCACTGCTCCTTCCCCTGTGTCACTCGCTGCCTCTGCTAGTCAACCACCCGCGTCACTCGCTGCCTCTGCTAGTCAACCCCCTGCCCAGGACCCCAGCACGAGCGCCTCCAGCCGGAAAACCACACCTTCGCCTCCACGATCCTCCACAGTGTCCACCAACGTGTCTCAGCGCAGCGTTCAGCTGTCTTTACAGCAGACGCTAGAGCGCAAGAGGAAATACAGTTCCACCCACCCACATGCCCAAGCCCTCAACGTCCACATCTCCAAATTGCTTAGCCTGGAGATGCTGCCCTATAGGCTGGTAGAGACCGAGGCCTTTCGAAATCTCATGGCGGTGGCTGCCCCTCGGTATTCCGTCCCCAGCCGCCACTATTTTTCCCGATGTGCCGTCCCAGCCCTACACCAGCACGTGTCACAGAACATCATCCGTGCCCTGACCAACGCAGTTAGTGATAAGGTCCACCTAACCACGGACACGTGGACAAGTGCTGCCGGGCAGGGACACTATATCTCACTGACGGCACATTGGGTTAACTTGGTGGAGGCTGGGACAGAGACTGACCCTGGGGCCGCTCATGTACTGCCCACACCGAGGATTGCGGGGCCTACCTCGGTCACGGTCTCTCAGACGTACTATGCCTCCTCCGACCCCTCCTCCTCCTCCACCGAATTACCATCCGTGGGCACGGTGCCTTCAGTCGGTAGCTCTAGGCGCAGCAGCAGTGCCGTGGGTAAGCGCCAGCAGGCGGTGCTCAAACTGCTGAGCTTAGGTGACAAAAGGCACACCGCCCAAGAGCTGTTACAGGGCATCACGGCGCAGACCGATGTGTGGCTGGCACCGCTGAACCTCAAGCCAGGCATGGTTGTGTGTGACAACGGGCGTAACCTGGTGGCGGCTCTGCAACTCGGCAGACTGACACATGTGCCATGCCTGGCCCACGTGTTCAACCTAATTGTTCAACGGTTCCTCAAGACATACCCCAATCTGTCTGATTTGCTCACCAAGGTGCGCCGCATCTGTGCGCATTTCCGCAAGTCGACCACAGATGCTGCCACTCTCAGGGCAGCGCAGCACCGCCTACAACTGCCCGCTCACCGACTGTTGTGCGACGTGCCCACGAGATGGAATTCCACATTAAACATGTTATCCAGAGTTTACCAGCAGCGCAGAGCGATTGTAGACTGCCAGATGTCATCTTCCACCAGAACTGGTAGTCAGGTCTCTCAGATTCCTCAAGTCTACAATGAGGAGTGGACGTGGATGTCTGATATCTGCCAGGTGTTGAGCAACTTTGAGGAGTCAACACAGATGGTTAGCGGCGATGCCGCCATTATCAGCCTCACCATCCCGCTGCTTTGCCTGTTGAAAAAAGGCGCTTGATAGCAAGAGCACCTTCCGGTCTGTTTCTCAGCGCGTATCGGAGGAGGGGGATGAGGAGGAAGAGGAGGAGAATGTCGGCGAGACAGAAGAGGGTACCAGTGCTCAGTCCTTAACTCTTGAGCATGTATGGGCTGAAGAGGAGGACTTGGAGGAGGAGTAGGAGGAGGAAATGGAGAGTCAGGTCAGTGAGGAGAGGGAATTCTTGCATGTTGGGACTCTGGCGCACATGGCAGACTTCATGTTAGGCTGCCTATCCCGTGACCCTCGCGTTAGAAGAATTTTTTCCAACACCGATTACTGGGTGTTCACTCTCCTGGACCCACGGTACAAGCAGAACCTTTCCACTCTCATCCCTGGCAGAGGAAAGGAGTATGAGAGTGAATAGGTATCAACAGGCCCTGGTGCACAAGCTGAAACAATTCTTTCCATCTGACGCCGCTAGCGGCAGAGGGCATGGTTCTGTGGGCCAAGTAGCGGGGGAGAGGAGGCGAGCAGGCAGCTTGTCCAGCACTGGCAGGGGAACGCTCTCCAAGGCCTTTGCCAGTTTTATGTCACCCCAGCAGACACTGTCACCTGTCCCCAGTCTAGGCAGAGTAGGGGGGAGCTGTACAGAAAGATGGTGAGGGAGTACCTAGCTGACCATACCAACGTCCGTAGCGATCACTCTGCTCCATACAACTACTGGGTTTCAAAGCTGGACACGTGGCCTGAACTGGCGCTGTACGCCTTGGAGGTGCTGGCCTGCCCTGCCGCTAGCGTGCTGTCAGAGCGGGTATTCAGTGCAGCTGGTGGCGTCATCACCGATAAGCGTACACGCCTGTCAACTGACAGCGCTGACAGGCTGACGCTTATTAAAATGAACAAAGCCTGGATTTCACCGGAATTCAAATCTCCTCCGGGGGAAAGCAGCTAAAGATTTAAATAACTTATGTATCCGATTCCTCTTCTCTACTCCTCTTCTCTACTCCTCCTCCTCCTCCATATCGTCTTTGCCTAACGCTGACCCAAAAAACGCCATTTTTTAGAGGTCCAACTGGCACTCTTTTAGCACAATTTTTCAGGAGGGCCCCCTACAGGCCCTCTCTCAAACAATATTTCAGGAGGGCCCTCTACAGGCCCTCTATTCAAACTATTTTTCCAGAGGTCCACCTACAGGCCCTCTATTCAAACAATTTTTCCAGAGTTCCACCTACAGGCCCTCTCTTCAAACAATTTTTCAGGAGGGCCCCCTACAGGCCCTCTATTCAAACAATTTTTCCGGAGGTCCACCTACAGGCCCTCTCTCCAATTCCAGTTCCAAGTTTTATTTGCGCATACTGCATACATTTTTATTTTTGGGATAGGTGTGAAAAATAATATTACTTGTGAATCTATATTGCCCAACATTGGATACGGTAATCAAGTAGAAGACCAAACACATGCTGCTCACAGGGTTCCGCAAATTCCTGGTCCACCCGCAAATTCCTTGTCCACAATGTCAAGGAGGACGAGGTTCTGTGGATGAGCAACAAGTCCTTCTGTACTGAAATCGCCGACAAAGTCTCCATCTAAGAACACACAGACCATTGTGGAGAGAGCGGCACAGCTCGCCATCAAAGTGAGGAACCCCAACGCCAGACTGCGCAGAGAAGATAACGAATAAATATCTCTGTGGTTATTTTTGCTAAATAAAAGTTAAATAAACCCCCCAAAAAATTCATCTGTTCCTGTGCCTGATCCACCCAAGTTGAATCTGTCCCATCATGGGAAATTCCCCCCCAAGGAGTCCCCACTGTAACTTGCTTCCCATACAACTACCTCACCCCCCGACACCTGTGTCTCGCCATTGTCCACCACCTCCTCAGACAACACTGGTAAATCCCACTGTCAGCACACGGAAACAGCAAAAGGTCTTGCGAATTGGGGCAGAGAATGTTCTGGGCTAGCACATCAGGGAAGGGGTGACTATGGGGTTCCAGGGAGTACGTGACCACATGCAATATCCATTTAAAAGTCATGCCGCACTTGATCTAGCTCATAATTGACAATTGTACCGGTTGATTCTAAATTTTAAGTTGGGGTCCTGCGTCGTCATTCTAACTCCATCCGGCTGTTGTCACCACCACACACGCTAGCCCCAGGGGGCACTCCCCTGGCTCTTCCAGCTCAATCTCCTTCCCCCCAGCCTGCCCCCCACCTACAGGCCCTCTCTCCAATTCCAGTTCCAAGTTTTTATATTGCGCATACTGCATACATTTTTATTTTTGGGATAGGTGTGAAAAATAATATTACTTGCGAATCTATATTGCCCAACATTGGATTACGGTAGCAAGTAGAAGACCAAACACATGCTGCTCACAGGGTTCCGCAAATTCCTGGTCCACCCGCAAATTCCTTGTCCACAATGTCAAGGAGGAACGAGGTTCTGTGGATGAGCAACAAGTCCTTCTGTACTGAAATCGCCGACAAAGTCTCCATCTAAGAACACACAGACCATTGTGGGAGAGAGCGGCACAGCTCGCCATCAAAGTGAGGAACCCCAACGCCAGACTGCGCAGAGAAGATAAACGAATAAATATCTCTGTGGTTATTTTGCTAAATAAAAGTTAAATAAACCCCCAAAAAATTCATCTGTTCCTGTTGCCTGATCCACCCAAGTTGAATCTGTCCCATCATGAGAAATTCCCCCCCAAGGAGTCCCCACTGTAACTTGCTTCCATACAACTACCTCACCCCCCGACACCTGTGTCTCGCCATTGTCCACACTCCTCAGACAACACTGGTAAATCCCCACTGTCAGCACACGGAAACAGCAAAAGGTCTTGCGAATTGGGCAGAGAATGTTCTGGGCTAGCACATCAGGGAAGGGGTGACTATGGGGTTCGGAGTACGTGACCACATGCAATCTCCATCTAAAAGTCATGCCACACTTGATCAATCTCATAATTTACGACTGTGCCGGTTGATGCTAAATTTTATGTTGGGGTCCTGTGTCGTCATTCTAACTCCATCCGGCTGTTGTCACCACCACACACGCTATCCCAGGGGGCACTCCTCTGGCTCTTCCAGTGAACCTCCTTCCCCCAGCCTGCCACCCCCCCCC